>MQRK01151999.1:0-10385 GCA_001938485.1 Girardia tigrina | reverse complement strand
TTTTTAATTTTTAAAAATATTTAATAGCAAATTAACATAAAAATATTTAACCCTTTAAATTAAAAAAATAATAAACTATTCAGGCGAGATAAAAATTTAAAATTAACCCCTCATAATCAGTGAGTCTTGGAAAAAAATTATGAAAATTTTATTCGAAAAGGAAGCACAATGTAACCTTATACGTTATATAGATTTTATTTTTTCGTTAACTAAAAACCAACCTACATACGTTTACTACTCAATGTAAAAGTCATTATTGGTCAGACATTTGCGCCAGGGTACTACTAAAAATGCTTTTTAAAATTATTTTAAATCATTTTCCGCAAAGACATTTTTGACATTGGCTCTCACTAACTCGGGGATATTAAACAGTTTTCCAGAATCGCCTTCTTTAGGTATCTAGGATTACCAAAAGCTATTGGGTGACATGTCTGGACTGTACAAAGGATAAGCGTCTATGTGAAAACTTGCATTATCATGGTGAGGAATATTTTAAATTTGATATATTGGAATCGGTATGTTGAATTTTGTATGTCGTTTTGTATTTTTGTAATTAGTGTTCTTAATAATCACGGACTAGGTAATTTTATAAATTGGTGTTTATACTTTAGTGATCGAGTTTCAGTAATGACGGAGACATAGTAGACACTATTCAATTCGACTTGTTTGGTCGGAAAACCCATTATATAACTACAGCTGCCTCAAAACCGAATGGAAAATCGGGAGAGAGAGAAGAGAACAAATCGACATTTCGAGGATGGTCAGAAAGTCTTTGTAAAACAAGATCCTACAAAACCGAGAAAGGACACTTTCCCATTCGATGGACCGTACCAAATTTTAAGACATATGTCGCCACCCAAATTGGAACTACAGAATCTGAAAGACGGAAGCATAATTCGTCAAGAATCGAGTGGATTAAGAAAGTAAATAAATAAATAAAGTTATGATTATTAATTTGTTTAAGTATTCTAAAAAGATTGTAATTATTAAATAAATTCTACTTGTTGATATTATGAATCCTGAAGTGAAACTTGGAGATTTAACTCACAACAATATACATAAAATGATACTTTAAAACAAATTAGATTTTCATAGCTTATTTAGTTTATAATTTAACCATAAACAATGCTTTAAAATATGTTGCATCTTTATAAAATATTTCAGGCACAGTATGCCCTCTCTTTTGGGACGCAGTTCGAAAATAATACCCCAAAACGAAGTCATCACAAAACGTTGTTGTATTGAACAAATTAAAATGTTCTTATAAAAATTTTGGTGACAAATAAAATAGGACTCCAGATGAAATTAAATGATTCACTGATCCTGATTCAATCAATTTATAATATAAATCAATAAAAATGAATCAGAAAACCAACAAAACAATAATGATTATATACAACGAGATTTTATTAGAAACGCCAAAAAAGAAATACACGAAATTTTATACACAGTAATTTACAGGAGCAAAAAAGGAAACCATTGCGAAATAGAATAAATAAATAATATTTTATTTTTTAAAAGGGAAAATCAGTGATTTTAGAATCACATTTGTTGTTTTTTCCATTCTTTTTATCAGCTTACTTTATATATAGGTATATAGGTATATGCGACGGTTGAGAGATCAACGTTAAGCTCTTCTGCGAGGGCTCGAACAGTTGTCCGTAGATCGGCTTCCACTAGCTCCTTCAATTCGTCATTATGAATCGTCGATGGGCGGCTGCCATGAAGATCATCTTCCAGGTTGGTATTGCCAGAGCGAAATTTTCGATACTAGCGCTGCACCGTGTATTCGTTGACACTTCCCTTGCCCCAAACTTCGTTTTTGTTTCGAGCGGTTTAAGCTGCATTACGCCCTAGCTTGAACTCATAGAAGTAAATGTTGCGAAAATCACGTTTTGACATCTGTATTTAAAATCGAAATTATTACCAAAAGAAACATTATAATAAGTTTTAGACAAATATATCTGAAAGAGTATAAATTAAGCTTTCTAGTGACTCATAACATCATACATGCTTTAGTCGTATAACATTGCGGTAAATACCAAAAAACCAAAAGCCTGAATTCCTTTTGCAACAACCTAATATCTTACAAAATAGAATTTTATTTTCATTATATTTGTTCAAATTAAAAAAGGTTAACAAAAACGATTTTTTAAACTCACAATAACTATTATGAAAATTATGAAAACTTAACCCTTCGTAACATGGTGTGACACTTCTGTAACAAACCATTGTAACTCTTACAGGATCTCTAACTATTAACATATCACATTTTAAATCACTGTTGCATATCTGTTACACACCGATCTATATAACATCGAGGATTTATTAGTACCTACAGGTGGCGTTGGTGGTTGGATGATGAATTTGACAGTTCTCTCTATTGAGTTGCGAAGGGTTAAGACAAATTTAAATAGCGACAAAGAAGAATTTTAGCCGTAGTAAAATAAAAAAGAATTTTATAAAAATCATTATATACCCGGGATAAACTGAATGAATTAAATTATCGGAATTTCTCAGAATTTTAATATTTCTCTTTCATTTTTACTAAATAAAATTAATGACAAATAATAATTTCTTTAAATCTAGGAAGATTCTAAGTCCTTAACTAAGGGATCCATATTATGGAAATTCAATTTCGCTCGTTTTAATTATTTATCGGATATTTGAAGAACCCTTTTATTGAATCTACACAGCTTGTTCCTGTAATGGTATACAAGCCTTTCAAATTAAATTATTATATGAAGTGAGTCCATAAATTCCAGAGTAAAAATGAATATAGTAAACATGAAATTTGTAAAAGGAATAATTAATATTCCAATTTAGTAGCAACAAAATACCAACATTATCAGTAAATATAACACCCCATTTCCAAATTTGATATTGAATATCCCATTCTATTAGTCTAAATAAGAAAAGTAAAGGGTTAAGTAGATTTTGAAAAATGTACTTCGATCTAAACCATCCTCTATTTCCACCGGCCCCGCTCGTCTGACCCATGCCAAGGAGATTGGTAATTTCATTATAGTCGTACTGTTCCGAATATTTGTTTCTTACCTTATTCATCGTTAAATTCAAATAAAATCTTTATTAATGTAGTACTTTCTTTTTGACAAATTTATCCCAGTAATTTTGCGGGAATGAAGGTGTAGACAGTACTAATTTATCCCAATGAGCTTTCAAGTTATCATCGGTGGGTTGTTCGGTAATCCACATTCCTTCGAATTCTAACATTCGTGAAATTTCTTTTTCTCTTTTAAACAATACCAAGGGAACCTATAATATACAAAATTACATCTATAATGTTAAAGGCAAAGGAGATCAAAATTGACTAAGCCAAATACCTAAAAAAACTGCTGATCTAAAATTCAATTATAAATCGTTGAAATCGATTAGTACAAAACAATTTTTCCATTCTTTTTATTAGCCATGGAATTTAGAAACCTATTTTTGGAGATTTTCTACTCAATTTTCTCCAAACTTTGCAAATTTATTCATTTTCGATGATAATAAATGATTATGTAAAAATTTGATCAAACTAGTAAATCAAAAAATGTTATTGCAAAAAAACGTTTTACAATTATCTACAAATGTTTAAATCGTATTATAGAAATATTTTGGTTTTTTTCCTTCAATGCTTTTTAATGAATTTATTATGTTATTAGTAACTATTTAATTGCAAAATATTTTAATTTTTTTGTATGAAATTTTCCATACTACAAAAGATTTTAATAATTATTAATAACATAATAAATTGATTAAAAATGCAATAGTAATTTTTCCTTCTACAAAAGATAACAAAAAAATTCTGTTGGCCAAGTAGAGTTCTGTCAGTATAAAGAATTGATTAAAATTTTTTTTTGATTTACTAGTTAATTTTTAATTGACTTAACTATTTTATTTTTAATAAAATACTATGTGTTTTCAATTTAATTACAAAATTTGTATAATGGAAACATTTTATTTAACTTTTTGTTTTTATTCGGCCGCCAATTTTTGTTTTGACTAAAATCATCAATTTGTGTTATAATTTTATCAATTTTATTTTAACACTAGAACGGTGGGATCGGTCATTTTGACCCGTATGTTATGCATTTGTGTCAGAATTTTGAAAACCTTGCGTAGTTTAAAGCTGCTATTTTATTGATGTAAAGGTTTTCACGTACACTGAATTGTGGTACCCACTGAGATGCCGCGAAGGGACTAAAATTACGAGCCGCAACAAAGTATTAATTAACGGTTGATTTACTTCCATCGGTGGCACATCGAAATCGGTTTGATATTTTAAGAGGTGACCACGGCCTCTAGATTCCGATGAGAAGACCCGTCCGATCAAGTGGTTTCGCGTGGGAGACACCCACTCGGTATTCCTGTCATGATCCGTCATTGATTGATGTTTGAAAAATAATGAAGAATAAAAATGGACGAATAATATTTATTTCAGCAAAATTGTGTATCCACAAAAATATATGAGAAAAAAGTTCATAACACCATTTTTTAACGCTTTTCAAAACTGGTTCCTTTTTTCTTCGTTTAAACAAAAAACCTTATACTATTTTAATATATTAATTTTGTAAATATATACACATATATATATTGAATATTTTTAAATATTCATAATGTGTTTTTGTTTAATAAATTAATTTTAATTTTTGCTTATTATTTTTTTGTGATAATAGACACTACATTTATGATAATAATTTATTTATGCGGATGTACTTTCCTTATTTAAAATAGCCATTTTAAGTTAACGATTGCCTGTTGGAAATCTGATAATTGGTGGTTTAATTTGCCGCGTTTCTTTCTGCTATATGCATCGGGGTAAAATTCAAAATATGTTCTATTATTATATTAAAGTAATTATAATTTTGTAATGGGCTACTTTAGAATCTCTAGATGTTCAGAAAGAAAAGAATTCATAAATGAGTGTGGACACGATTAAGTGTTTATGCCAGTTTATAGACCTTTTTATGGTAAAGAGAACTTGTTTTGATAACTAAAGAATTTTATTTGACCGAGATTGTAATAAACAAATAACAAATTAGTGATTGTTGCAAATAACATTAGTTTTATTCTGTGATTTATGATAAATAAATATTGTAAGATTTATAGAGCAAAGTAAATATTTTATTTTCTTATATTATTGTCACAAGTTTTATATTATATAAAACTGTAGTTTTATTGTGTAGGTTTTCAATCAAAGTTTCAGATTTGAAATTTAAAATATTTCAATATATATTTTTTTCGTTTTTTGTACTATTGAATCAAGACAAGTGACAAACCTTTAAACAGTAGTAGGCAATCAACATGCTTAAGGCAAAACTAGAATGAAGTCCCGCCAATATTTTAAATAACGTGCCCATATATGCCACTGAATCATTCAGAGTTATAAATTCTTCCATGTCATCTGGATCAGTTGAATTCATTTTTTCAGGATCACTTGACGGTTTTTGCTCAACCTGAAAATAGAAGCATTAATACATTTCCCAACTGTAACAAGTCCTAACTTCATAGAACAACAACATAAAGTTAATAAAAAATGCTAAAACTAATGCATAAATTTTAAAATTGTACAAATTTTTGGCAAAAAGAGATATGATATATGTCCCTGTATCAATTTTTTTCATTTCAAAGGGATTGATTTCTTCCTCTTCGACTTCTGGTTCTGCATCCCCTTCTGTTTCGTTCTTATTCGCATCTGTAGGATTTAGATTAGGGTCGACTTTTTCACCAGTTTTCGAAACATTAGCTATTTCAGTTTTTGAGGAGGCTAAAGAGAAAAAAATGGTGCATTAATCAAGAGTTGCAGTAAACATTGTGTATACTAAATTAAATAATTCTTATAAAAATGCCTTTTGTGTAAACTAAAACATACATTTTTGTTAAATTGAATTTCATTACAATCAATTTTACATTTTCCAGATATAAAAACAGGCTACTCATAATCATTGAAACCATTTTTTAAGAAAAATTTTAGATACAAATAACTAATTCGATCAATTTATCATTTTTAAAATGAAAATCATTAAATTAATTTATATTAAGTAAAAATTTATTGGAATATATTAAAATATTAAATTTCTAAAAAAGTATAAAATATAAAATAATATAAAAAACATGAAACAATAAAATTAATTTAATTGTATAAAATGGAAATCTTTGTTCAAATAATTATTTTAAAACGATTCATTATAAAATCTTAACGATGATGTTCAATGTCGACTGATGAAAGTTTTGTTGAGAGTTATTTTTTGACAAAGTACACTTTTCGAGTTGCTACAACATTTTGCGCGTTTTTAAATGTCGCCATCGGTTTAAAACTGCCTGCAAACTGATTGAGATGGTCTAAACAGTTTGAGAGCTCTGAAGTACACACTCTTCGTATAAACAGTACGTTAAACGCTTTAACTATGTACAGTATTGGGAGATACAGTTCTGTACTACTTTACTGTATTTTAAAATGAATGACAGTTGTCATGGTTGGAAAAAAAAGCGTAGGTTGACCTACGCTAAAAACACGTTTTTCATGACTTTCATGTTGTTTGAAGGGTCAAACAGTTTCATGAGTGGTCCCAATAACCGACTTTTACTGGTCTTATTAAGCGGCTGCTTTAATATTCGAAACATAGGAAATGATTCAGTCCCACAGAATTTGGTCCTATTAAGCGGCTGGTCCTATTAACCAGTGATCCTATTAAGCGGCTTTCACTGTATAACCAAAGTTTATCATTTAATAATACATTTTAGTTGTATTGGAAATGTTTTTAACATTTTTTAGAAGGCGAGGCTTCTCTGAACAAAAAATCGGAGTTCAGAAGTTTAATGTATAAAAAAAGGTTTATAAATATATAAAGAATTATTTGTATTTGAATTTGAATTTTAGTAAAAATAGGCAAAAAATATTGTGAAAAAGTTATTGATAAACATAATTTGTTAAAAATAATGTGCATAGACAAGGTTATAACAATTATATTGATATTGGAAATTCATAACATGGTGACCTGTGAATTGCAAGAGAATGAATGTCTAAGACAAATGTTGATCAATAATGTGCATAGACAAGGTTATAACAATTATATTGATATTGGAAATTCATAACATGGTGACCTGTGAATTGCAAGAGAATGAATGTCTAAGACAAATGTTGATCAACTTGAATATTTCATGAAAATAAAAAAATTAAAACAAAACGAAAATCTATTTGAATCAAGTCAAGAACATTATAAACGAGGATTTGCGAGTTGAATTGTCAGGGATATAATTTTAATAATAGATCTTTATGCACCATACGGACACCATCCGTGAGGTTACATTTTATACGATCAGATCTGCGCAAATGTACCAAAACATTCGTAAGTGTCAAATGCTTTAAAAATATAAACATCTTTTGATTTAAAAATTGAAGAGGACTTTTTAATAACCAAATTAAAAAAATTTATTTATGTTTATTTAATAAATTTTAATACTTTTCTCTCATAATAATAATTAGAAAAACGTACGTGTTGTGGTTTCTGTCAGATCTAACTGACACCTTTGTGGACCAACTATAGTAGAACTTCGCAATCGTACATTTGTTTCGGGTTTTTCTGTTTCGGTAATTGAAACTGTTTCGGGATCTTCGACTTTTTTGAAATAAAAGGTGTTTCCTGAAACATCATGTATTGCCACCGGTTCATTTAAACTCTCTTCTTGATATTCATCTAATAATGCTATTTCTGTTGGGTCTAACCGTTCCAGGATTAATTGCTCTTCTGATGGTAATAACCATGCTTTTCGTTTCTGGAATATTACAACGATTAATATTTTAAAAATATAATTAAATTAAATAAAAAGATTTTAATATATTTAATTTTAATAAAAATATTTATTAATAAAAATAACAACCGACTTAACCAGGTCTACTAAAATATATTTTTATTGATCCAAACAAATATCTAATTGTTGGGTCTTTGAATTTAAATATATCAATTTTCCACAGTTTTTATTTAATTGTTCAATTCAATTCAGAAGGTTCTTCGAACACTAATATAGGAATAACTCACAAATCGATAAATATTAACAATTAAATATATTTGAATAAATTTAAATACAGTTGGTAATTTATCAAAGAAAAAATTTTGAAATCAATTAAAGTTTATTAATTTCGACGGATTAACCGTCATCTTCAGAACAACTGATTTTTAAAAAAGAAAGTTACTTATATGCTGCCGGTAATGATTATGTAATCAATACGTCCTCAATAAATCATTGAAAAACTCTCAATAAAGTTGTCGAGAGTGCATTTTGGACCTTAATTTTAGGATCCAAAGTTCTTATATATAACATTTCACATTTCCCTCTTTCCCAATAATTCTTAAATTGAGTGCACAGAATTTTAAAGTTATGGATATTTATGTCCTCTTTACAATGTTTACTATGCCCTGCAATATTACTTCCAATTTCTTTACAACTGTGCTGATGGATTTTCTTACAGAGATGACGCGAAGTCTCTCCAATGTATGTTGCATTACATCCATTACATGGGCATTGGTAAATGAGATCCGAACACAATCCTAACGGTGTTGAAAATTTATTGCTAAACATACTTTCAATTTTTTAGGTACGGGAATTTAAATATATATTCAATTATTTTCAAAGAAATTTACCCAATGTTTTACTTTAACCTTTTGAAAAATACGTTCACTTAGAACGTCAAAATAAATAAATTACAAAATGGAATTAGTGTACAGTTAAATATATTTTTTATAAAATTTTTATAATTACCTGTAATGATTCCTGATATTCCATGCGTTCACCGGAAGTCTTAGGTCCAGAGATTAATGCTAGCAAGAATCGGCCTCCAAAACAAAGAATATTCCAAAGTAAAACCATGAGTAGTGTAAAGAGATATATCTTTAGTCTGAAAACTCCAAGTAACATCTCTTTTAAACTAATAGATTTGAAAAATCTCCAACTATGTTTGATATTAGACCAATTAAGTAAACTGGTTACTGATGTTATGCTAGAGAACGCTTTCGTCATAATCATTAGCTTATTAGCCCCAATGATATCCTGAATGGCACTCACCTAAATATTTTTAAAAGGAAAAACACAACAGATTATTGTTTACTTGAATAAGTCTTAACCCTTCTCCTTCACCGCTAATCCTTTGAGAATGTTGCATTTCATAAATTGTATCTTCACAGAAGTTTACAAATGATTCTAGTTTTTCCTTATCACCTCCTTCATTTACAACAGAATGAAGGAAAGATCTTTTAGAATCTTTAATTTGTGGTTTTTCCCATTGATCAATATGAGACTGTCGTATTTCAAAATAAACTCTTTCTATTCGACCTGAACGACCTGTGATCTCAATTCGACCAAGATATTGTTCAAAAGTTTCAATCATTCGTTTAGCTTTGTTAACCAATCGTTCCAGTCTGTTGATGAATTTTGATAAATTTATGATTTAAATAAAAAATAAAACATTAAATATAACTTAATTTTACTTAAAACATATTTACAAAATCTACGAGATCTCTGTTAGAACTTTTTACTTCTTGGTTGGTGCGTTATGTTGATAGTTTTAAAACATTTTTGTTCAAGAACATTCGCAATTTTATTTTTTTTTGTCCATATTTCTATTTTTTAATTATTAAAAATGTATGTTTAATGTTCGTTACATTATGCTTTACAATTACAACATCAACAAACTTGTGGCAAAGAAATAATTAGTGAAAGTCAAATTTTGGATTGCTTTGATTATTTTAAATTAATTTTTCAGTACTTGACGAGCAGAAATGAAAATCTTCTTACTTTTTGGACATTTAGAGATTCGTCTCCAGTGATGATATTTATGAGAAGCGGCATTTTTTGATGTATTTGAGGGTCAGTTAAATTTTAAGATTGATCTGTTTCGTTGTCATCGGAGAGTAATTGAGACAATTATTCGGTCAATTTCCATTTCTTAATCAGCTTTTTTGGACTTAAAAAATGAAAAACGGTCGACATTCTAGCTAAAAGCTTATTATCCGGGTCGTAAACTATTGTTCTCTTGCCACAGTCGCTAATAGTGTTTAGTTGTCAAAATTCAATGATTACTTTCTTCCTGTATTTTCATTCAAGATATTGTAATCTGATTTGAAACGATCAAACAAATCTCCAGAATCACGTTAAATAAGGTACCATGTCAAATAGTTTTGTACTATTGTGCACCTCAACTCCTTTCGAGTATTAAGCCTGAGGCTTTATAGGAGGCCTGGGACGCTGATGGTTTTCAACAGGTGCTCCCCCAATGTTGGGCTAAAGCGTACCTTTGTTCCGCCTGTCCGAAGATGCAACGACGTCATTACGACACCCTTCCCCGGGATTGATTCATCCCAGATCATGAAGATGCAATCCAACCA
>MQRK01151993.1:0-10777 GCA_001938485.1 Girardia tigrina | reverse complement strand
AAACATGAATTGCACTGCAATAAAACTGTGATAAAGATATGAGATATCTGCATTCCAGTGTAGTCCAAAATGTTTCTTTTAAATTCTTCGTATAAGGAATTTTCAAATACTATAAAAGGTGTAGTGTATGTCAAAAAGATGAATTGACTCAATTTCCGATTAAACTATGAAGTGAGTGTAGACTCTACACTGTAGAGCAGTTGTGGGCAAAAGGTCGATCGCGAGCTGTTTGATAGTAGATCGCAGACGTTTTTTTAGATAAATTTTAAATATTTAACAATAGATTTATCTGAGTAAAAAGAATCGTAAAAATAACATGGAACTACACAAATTTTCATTAAGATTTTAAATTAAGACTTAAAATTCAACGTTTAAAATTAAAATATATTTAAAGTTTAAATTAATGGTAATTAAAATGATACTGGATTTTGTTTGAATATTCAAAAATTTGGTGTTGATTCATGTATTAAAATTAACCGCACAGCATCTTATACTTCGAAAGTCTTCGAGACAATCTAAGTTAGTCACTGAAGCATTCTATGTGATCTGTGTTTTGGGAAAACATACAAATTATTTTCGTAATGTTTTAGTTTTCGTGATGGAAGCTTTCTTTGAGAGCAGTGAAAAAATATTTAACAACTTTTAAAATAAAAACAAAATTCTTAATTCAATTAAAGATTTGAAACTTTCTCACCGAACTATAACTCGACGTAATGAAGATATGAGTGGTAATGTAACTCAACAATTGGAAGATCATATACAAAACTGCAGCATCTTTTCATTACAGTTTGACGAATCAACTGATGACATTGATACTGTACGATTAATTATGTCTATAAGAATGATATTCTCCGATATTTCGACAAAAGAGGAATTTTTACCAATTCTTCCGATGAAAAAGGTACGACGTGAGAAGACATTTTTCAAACATTTATTACATTTACATTATAATAAAATTAATAAACATAATCTGTTTTGTTTTCTCATTTCTGAAAGAGTCGATCGCAGTTAAATATTAAAAATTTTAGTCGATCGTACAAAGTTTAAGTGTGCCCACCCCTGCTGTAGAGGATAATAATTCGAAATTACTGCAACCAAATAATTACGAATTTACCATATACGAATAATGAAGTTTAAAAAAACGAAACATATTTAGACACAGTTAAATTGTTCTGTCGTAAAAGCACAACAATTTGTTACATTTAGTTGTATGGATAAATGGCAGAGGAATTCGACTGAGTCAAAATACCCGGATCTATGGTATTTATCTCTCAATGAAAATAGGTTATCACAAAAATGTAGAAAACAAAAATAAAACGTAAAAACAGGTTTGGCAATACTGAGATTCATTTACTCTAGAAGTCAAACATAACTGTTACATATGTATAACATAAATTAACGGAAGGCACGATACACACAGTCAGTATATCAGACATTATTTATTTATGAATAAGACAAGCGTCAAAAACAAATCAGTCACTTTTAAAAAGATTAACTGATGCGTTTCTGTACGAGTTTTTAAAAAAGAAAAACAATGCGGAGGTTATAAATGGTATAAGTTAGCATAAAAAAATATGGAAGTCTTTAGTTTTTCCATTCTCGTTAAGGAGAAAACATGACCAAACATTAATCATTTATACGGTGAAAAAATATCCCGTTACAACCCATCTTACCGCATTTCACGCATGGTCTAGTAACAATGGTGCGGCGTGACCCGTGAGTTATATGCGTGCATATACGGTAGTTAACAAAAATTGCAAATTTTATTGTTATTATTACAGAAAAACTTATAAAACATTATACATTATGTTAATTGGTGTAAAGAGCGGCATATTAAAATATTTCGGGTTGAATAATAAAACAGCAATTGTTAGATGATATTTGTGAATGACAGCTGATAAAGGGCAAACAATGTATGTCTGAAGACTTATCTCAACAGGTTGAAAACTGAAGTACAAACACCTAACTAAAGCAAGAGATTCCTCAAACTATTCATGATTATATGAAACGTGTTTCTTAAAAGACAAATGAAATTCCCAAACAAATATACGCACCAACGATTCCTTATGTAAAACACAAGTCAACTTAACGTATTCCAAATTACTTCAACAATATAGAAAGACATTGATATATACGCTACCAGGAAGTTTTACGGAATTTGCTTTAATTACTTTTCTTGTAAAGGTTATACATTCAAAAATAACTTTCGATCATGATAAGTATTTTAAATTATTTTACGATGTAGGTTTCACAGAACACGACTTTTTATAAAAGATATGTAAAAAAATAAAAAAGCCAAAGTAACAATATAAAGTAGATTGGACAATATCTCCTAAGATGCGATTGGAAAGAGATTCTTAATAAATGAGATCAGGTAATGGCGTAATTTTCTCCAGTTTCAACAAGGACTATAAGAAATGTACACCTTAAATTTGGACCACAGAAAACACCATTTGTTCAAGAAGTAACTCTTAAAAGTAAATTACATTCATCAGAGAAAGTCTTGAGTTGATGAATTTGTAAATTTACAAATTTGAAAGAACGTTATTTTAAAGATGAAGCTTGTATTTAGTTTTCTACAGCCAGAAGCTGATATTTAAGAAGAACATCTGATGATAAAATAAAATCAGTACATCTCCATTAAACTGCCAAACATCCTTTGAAACTGACGCTTAGGGGTGTTTTTACGAAAAGGTTCAAATATACTTCACAGTTGAGAAAACACTATTTATTCAACTGAGTATTGTAATATTATTAGACGACAAAGAATGATGTCACAGGCAGCATAATGGTTTGAAAAAGATTTACTTTAGCATTTCCAACTAGACGATGACCCTTATCCTGTGTCACGGTTTTAAAAAGTTTTTTTGGAAATCGGGTATTTTTCCGAAGAAATGATGAAGCTCATCTTGAGGATTTGTAGTACCTACTAAAGAATGAATTCACTAAGTAAATACCTTACACCAAGTAATAATTGATTGGTACTATATTGAAGGAGTCATTATGAATCATTCAAGTCTTCAAAAATTCGAGTAAGATACTAGCTACTGTTATAATACAATTAAAGAGGCGGAAAAAGACAAATCCAAATGTTTAATGGAAGTTTACAGAAAGTGAGAGTACAAATGGCAACGAGGGAAGTAGACATGCGATTACCAAACTTGCACATAAAAAGGATATTTAGATAAAAATACGAAACAATGGATCGCATAGGAGAATAAAATTCAGTATAAGTTCCTATCCCTTTTGTTATTCAATTGAATTTTACGAAAAATAAATAGTAAATTGATATTTTCATCAAACATTCAATATAACTTAATGTAAACAAGAAACGTTAATGATGCAGTCATACAAATATTTGTCAAACAAGCGTTAATGTCAAACGAAAACTGAATTAACCTGACCTGGAATCTCTTCAATTTGATTTAACGTTTTCAACTTTGTCTGACTTTTATTATCTATTACAATTCAGGAAATTTAGAACTTTTTATTGATTATTTTTTATCGTAACGAAAGCGATTAAATTTTACCTTCAACTGACGGGAACCATGGAGTCTTTAAAGGTTGGAGCAAATGTTTAGCATCGGGAATCGTAATAAGTCGCGGCGCATTCGGTGCCCAATATATCCCGTTAATTATCACCGAGGCGTAAGGAGCGATCTGAATAACAGTTACTGATAAATAAATCTTGATAAACATTTTTAATATAACATTAATTTTAACTTAATTTAATCTTTACATTATTAATTTATTAAAATTAATTATATATTAGTTGGTATTACAAGTAACAATAATAGACGCTAAATGAATTTAATTATGACTTATTTGAAAAGGTTAAAAACCAATGAACAAGTTTAATCTAGAAGAATTACACTAGCCTGTAATTCCATGTATTCTTGAACATTAATATTAAGTTGTTCCATGTCATAAAGGATTTGTCTTCCAAATGCATGCCGCAGAAGTTGCAACATCACCCTTCCTAGTAAATATCTCTTGTCATAGATGGCTTGAATTGAATTTAAACCCTCAGCTCTCATACTAATTAAAATGGCGTGATAACAACTTGATTGTTGTTATATTCCTCAAAAAAGATGAAATTCTTATGAATGTATGATGATGCGCTTTGCCGTGTAACTAATGGATATTCGTGCTGTAAAATGTTGTGAGTCCTATGCTTCCTCTATTTTTAACTATATTTTAAACAAAAGTAATGCAACCATTGGAATCAATGATTTCACCTTTATCAGTAACATCAATGGAAAATTTTTTAACATTATGAGTAGTTAGTTCATTTTCATTTCGCTGATAAATTGAGATATTCAGTTGTTGAAGTTATTTAACAGCATAATTTTTTGATATTTGGTTTTTTTTAATGTGTTTTAGTTACTTATGTTTTAATAATTTAATTAAATACATAATGTGCATATTTATTTATTTTTAATTATTCTATTTGATTTTAGCCGATTAATACAGTCAATGTAATAATGTTGTTAAATATTCGAAATTAAATTTGTTTAAATACGTGATAAAAAGCTTGAAGACAAAATTTGATTTTTTGTGTTGTACTTAAATAAACTTTGTTGTTGTTTAGTGGTGTTCTATTTCTGGTGAAACTACAAGCTATCGCGTGATGAAGACATTATTGAAGATGATCAAGATATTCAAAGACGACGTTGATGTGCATAGATGGTTCGAAAGAGCGAAGATCATTGCAGAGAAGACTGGCGAAAATTTGGTCGATGAATTCCCTATTTTATTCGACGGGTTAGCATTTAGAGTGTGGCAAAATTTACCCAAAGAAATGATATTGAGAAGGCCGAGGCTGCCGTGGTAAAAGTCTTTGAGAAGGATGATGTCGATTCCTTTTTAGAGTTGCGGTCGGGAACGTTACAGAAAGATGAAACAGTGGAAGATTTAGCGGAAGATATTAGACGATTATGCAGATTATCGCAGTTTCCGATTAATGAACAAATATTTAAATGTTTTTTCTTAAGATGTTTACCTGATGATGTGCGAGTTAAATTGAAAACATTAATAGAATTGGACGAGATATCGCAAAGTAAGTTAGTGGAAAAGGCCAAGATCATGATTAACGGGATGAGAAGCGAAGTTTCTGTATGTGCGAGTTATAGAGCTTTATCAGGGCGCGATGGAATTCACTCGTGGCGGGGTGAATCTTATAAAATGTAGCCAATGACGAACTCTATCAGGCGGATGAGAGGCACCAAAAACTCTATGCTGAAGTGTTTTTCGTGTGGGAAGCCCGGTCATATAGCCAAGGAGTGTATATCAAGTAATATAATTAAATGCTTTAGCTGCGGAGAAGGAGACCACAAGGAGAACGAATGTAAGAAGAAGAATCATTTAAACTTAAACCAAGAATAGTTGGCACCGCCTATTCTTGTATGTAAAGAAAGGTACCTATGCGGAAGATGGTGAAATTGAACGGTTAGTGGGTTACTGCTCTTATTGATAATGGGAGTGATGTGAGTATTATAAGATATGAGTTAGGTAGAGAAAAGATGCTTGAGTCTAATGTGTGTGTGTGTTAAGGCAGTCGAAGGAAATGAAGTAGCTGTGCTTGGAGAGTGTGAGATAGAGATTGAGTTAGAGTCTAATATGATATTGAGATTAAAGTGTTTTTAGTTATGAGAGAGTTAGTTAAAGATGTAGATGTTATTATTGGCATGGATGGATCAATGCAAGGAGGAGGTATTAAAATTGATAGTAAAGGTTGTGTTTTGTGGAGTAAAGAGGTGTGTCATAGCGGTGCAACATAGTCGAATAGTGAGAGAAATAATATTGATTCATATTGGAGTAAATAGTTGTATCAAAGCGGTGTAAAACAGACAAATATAGAAATAAATAATATTGATTTTAATGCGAAATTTACTGGAAGGAAGTGGGAAGTAAAGTGGAAATGGAAAGATATAACACCTCAGTTGTCAAATAAAGTTGCTAATTATCATATGGATAAAGACACCAGAATACAGTCTCATGAGGTAATACAGGGTTGGATTAGTGAGGGTTGGTTAAAGAAAAGTTCAAATAGTGATGGAGAAGGAATTATACCGTTGCTTGCGGTCAAACAAGAAAAAAAGGTAAAGTAAGGCCTGTCATGGATTATCGAGAGTTGAATCAGTTTATAAGTTCTCATACATTAGATGCAGTATCAGTGGATGACGAACTTCGCGAGTAGAGAAGTATGCCAAAGAATTGCAAAGTTATCGACTTGAAAAATGCCTACTTACAAATCGGAGTAGATTCAACTTTATGGAAGTATCGGAGAGTGCGAATTAATGGTGAATTTTATGAGCTTACAAGATTAGGATTTGATTTAATATCCATTCCGAAAATAATGTCTATGATTTTAGGAAAGGTTTTGTCTATTGATGAAACAGTTCGCCGTGGAACTTGTCATTATGTAGATGATATCATTGTAAATGAAGACATAGTAAGCGTAGAAGAAGTACCGAATCATTTATCGAAGTACAGTTTACAATGTAAAGATCCAGAGGAACTAAACGGAGCAAGAGTTTTTGGTCTTCAATTGTCTCAATGGGATGGAGTATTAAACTGGTCGAGGAGTACTCCCTTGCCCTTGAAAGTCCCAGATAAGATCACTAGAAGAGGTGTATATTCGATATGTGGAAAATTAATTGGTCATTACCCGATTTGAAATTGGTTGCGCGTAGCATGTAGCTATATGAAACGGTCGTGTAATGGATTACAACGAAATGAACCGGTGAATGAAGAGTCTATTAATTTTATTCGTAAACTGATGGATCGTATTAGTAATTCAGATCCAGTACGAGGTCGTTGGAATGTGGATATGAGCCTAAAATGTACGATATGTGCGATGCAAGTTCTATTGCCATCGGATGTCTGCTTCAAATCGGAGACCATGTGATCGAAGATGGAAGCTGGTTAAGACAAGAAAATAATTGTGCACATATAAGCATTGCTGAGCTTGAATCGATTATGAAAGGAATTAACTTGGCTTTGAAGTAGAATGTGAAGAAGTTATTAATTGTTACAGATTCAGTTGTAGTTCATGGTTGCCTCGTATCGTTAAAGACAAGAAAAAACCGAATAAAAGTAACCGGAATGAGTGAGATATAGGTTAGGAGACGTTTGGCTATGATAGACACTATTTTAAACGAGTCTGAAATAGATTGGGAGTGTGATTGGGTTCGCTCTGAACTAAACAAGGCAAATGTCTTAACTAGAGTACCAAGAAAATGGACAGAAAGGAAAATGTCGTTGTGAGGAATATTTTAATTTGTTTGAATGTGTAAATGTATGGATGCGGTATGTTGATTTAAGTATGTTGAATTTAGAATGGTGATTCTCCCACACAGATGGAAATTGATATTTTTTATTTAAATTTAAAGTGATTGACTATTCGAACACAATTAAAATTAAGTTTAATATTTTTTAGTAAAATTTAAATTAAATGCAATTTTAATAATTTGAGGATATTTTTATTATTTTAAGATTTATTGAAAAATGGTAAAAATTATTATTTTTTTAATATTTTTAGAGGCTAAATATTATAAAAAATAATTTAGAAAATTTTTTCGAATAATCATGATTAAAAATAGAAATAAGAAAACCAATTAGAAGGATGACAAACGATGAAAGACTTTCTGAGAGTCATAATGACTCTAAATGTGATTGTAATAAACATTCAAACGAGACTTATTTAAATGTTCTTAATAGTCGTATTGTTCAACAAGAGAAAAAAATAAATGATGCAAGAGTCATGAGCGACATCATTTTGGGATCGAGAAAAGCTGCCTGATAGTAGAAAAAGAAGGTATTGAAGTGTCGAAAAAGGATATGGAGAGTGTTGTTCGAAACTGTCAACGGTATAGTAGTATTGATCCCACTCCTATAAAAACTCCAAAGGGAGAAAAATGTTGGGAAACCTTGGCTATAGATCAAACTCATTACAAGAATGGAGTATATTTATCAGTAATTGATTGTGGACCTAGTCGATTTTCTATTTGGAGAGAAGTAAAAACTGAAGGAGCTGAAGACGTAATAAAAATTCTCGATGCATTATTTATGGAGCATGGAGCTCCCACAGAAATCCTTGTTGACAATGGAGGAGCTTTTACAGGTGACAAATTCAAACACTTATGTATTAAATTGAGTATTAAGATAGACTATCGATGTGCGCATAGACCCAGTACGAACAGTATTATGGAGTGCTGTCACCGTACGATAAAAAGAATAGCGGAGAGATCAAATATTACTATTGCTGAAGCTGTGTATTGGTATAATATAGGTTATAAAAGAAGGAAAGATGGAATTAAATCACCAAGTGATATATTATTTAACTGTAATTGGAGGATAATGGGTAAAAAATAAACGTGGAACCGATCAGTGACGACTGTAGAATGTTTAAAGTAGGAGAGAACGTGTATGCCAAGCCGAGTTAACATGTTCGATGTACAAGTCAATGTGGTCGGGGTATAATCACAGCAATAACAGAGCAACGTATTAACCATCTCCGTATTTTCTGGACGCAAACAGATCCTCTCAGGGCTGGTTGGATATTCTGGAAATGCGGTTTAAAATCCAAAGGATTACAAATCATACCGCCATGTTCCACCACGCACTGTGTCTTCTGCCACCCGAGTTAATGCAGTCCATTTCGACCCACGCGACAACAATTGGATCAACGGCTAAACCATTTGACGAGTTTAAACGCCATATCACCAAATCCTTTCAGCCTTCTCTCGACGAGATTTTCGAAACCTATTTTCAGTCACAGATTCTTGGCAATCAGAAACCCTCAAGTTTCCTCACGAAAGTAATCCATTCAACTGAACATCACGATAGGTGCAGATATGGAAGTGCTCAACCGTTTCTTCCTGAGATCCCTTCCACCACTAGTACAAACTGGCACTAACACCACCGACCTCAATCAACTGGCAAAGATCGCCGATAACATTATGGTAACGAAAGTTACTTAACCATCCACCTGTTTCGCAGTCAATACACCAGCAACCCAGTCAACTGTAACCACAACCGATACAACCGACCAAATCGCAACACTTACATCGCAGATTCAAGCGATTACAGCCCAATTATCAGTTCTTACTACCGGTAACCGCGGGGAGCGCAGTCAACGACAATCACCGATCAAGCGTAGCCGATCACCAAGCACAAACCTCTGCTGGTATCACTCGAAGTTTGGGATCAGAGCACGAAAATGCCAATCCCGATGCACATGAAAATGTGACATCCGAGTGCGACTTGGATAATATATGCATCTATCACTCTCGTTATGAAGACCAGGCCAAGCACTATGCGCCTGGTTGTTTTTTTCAGCTACAAAAAACTGAGATGGTCTTCGGTCTTCGCAGCTAACTAACCTAACCCGTGAATTTACGGTACTATTAATACCATTTCCATTTCTTCGATGAACTAACATATACCTCTGCAACCACCCTTTGATTTTATAACTTTGAGGGCAGTTCTCGATGAAAAATATATTAGAACCACCAGTCATATATAGTTAAGGCACAGTGTCCAAATGTACTTTCTTTATATGTTTTTTAAATTCCTTCTGCTTAGTGAATTTTTTACAGAAAGAATGGAATGTACAGCTTACTTTCTTGAAACGCGTTTCAAGCATTTTCAAATATTTATTTCCTTGTTCGACAGTCTCTCAGTTTATTCGTTATGGATACTAAATTTTATTGCTCTACAGTGCAACACATTTTTGAGATGGTTTCTTTCGAGTAATCTCGACTCTCAAATAAAATCAACAAACAACAATAATCACGACAATAACCAGAACAAAAACTTGTTTGGGTTTAAAAAATAATAATAATAACTGCCAAAATTCAAAGTAATCAATTATCATTTTTATTTTAATATTTTTAATTATTTATTTAATTTTAATATATCTTATACATATACAACGATAAACAAATCGACAAAACGATTTGAGTCTTCAAAAATACAACTAAACGCTTGAGATTGTCTTTGGACAAAAGAAAAGAGGATATTCGATATATAAATAAATATATCCAAAATATAAATAAAAATTTATTTAAATTCCGAAACACTGATTGATAATTTAGTATAGTTATATTATTAGTATTTATTATTATTACTGTGAAGAATATTTGGTATGTTGATTTTTGTGTAGTGTTTGCATGTTTAAATGTTGTGTGTTTATTTGGGATTGTGCCTCTCCTAATCAGATGGATGATTAATATTTTAATTCTTATAATCTGAAGCTAATTTATTTAATTCATATTTAATATTCAAATTGTAATTTTTATTATTGTAACTTTTAAATAATTTTAATGATTTCATTTTTGTAAATTTTTAAATAATTAAAATCCAATTATGTTTAAAAATTAGTATTTTTATTTTAACCATCAAAATTTAAATAAAATAATTTTCTTCTAGTTCAGACTGTAAGGAGAATTATTAAACATTGAGTGATGGATTTAAGTGCGAGCGATACTATCGATTGTCATAAAGATGATCAAACTTGTTAATGTAATAAATGTTCTGTCAAATGTGTGAGTTCTCTTAATAATTAATGCATTTTACGAAATTATATTTATAATATACTCACCATTTTACTAAACGTTGAAATATACAATTCTGGATGCTTCTCAAACTCCTCGGCATCAAAACCATTATCTGAACGTCGCCGGTAATGATCATTTCTACTAACTACACAGGCATAAATCTTTTTCGTATCTGTAAAAGACATAATAACTATGAACTGATGTATAATAATGTT
>MQRK01151953.1:0-11078 GCA_001938485.1 Girardia tigrina | reverse complement strand
TGACACCCGTGACAATTAAATTTATATACCAGATTAGCTTGCAAATCACAAACTGTTTTCGATTTGTTTGAGAGGAAACTTTGAACTTGGGATGTGACAGAGACTACTTTAGCACTACTCATTGTTCTACAAATACTCTTCTTAAATGCTCTAAATCCTTCAGAATATGGAATTTTAATGATTTGTTTATATTCTTCAATATTTTCTTCTTTTAATTGTTTTTTAACTCGTGCATCTGTACATAATTTGTCTAATGTTATCCGAATGTTGTGTTCTATTTGTTTGTTTGTATACATATTGTCCCTTAAGTGCCTTCTAAGAATTTTTAAACCCTGATTTGTAATTTCAAAACTGGACGACAAAGTCCAAACTTTGTGAACAAGCCCTTTTATCATACCCTCTCTGTATTTTTCCTCACAAAAACTCTGTGGTATTGTGTAAAGATCTGTATCTGTTGCCTTTCTGAATAATTCAATTTTTATAGCCTCCATTCATCCTAGTCACAAGAATGTCCAGAAAGGGAAGTTTATTATTTACTTCCAATTCTGTTATAAATTTAATATTAGGGTGAAGACAATTCATGAATGTTAGGAATGGTTCTATTAAGGATTGATTCTGAAAACCAAAAAGACATCATCTACATATCTCTTGTTGAACACAGGTTTTTCACCAGGGTATGCATTCATTTTATCCTCAAGCGACTTCATAAATATTGATGCCAAAGTTGGTGCTAATGGGGAACCCATTGCGACACCGTCTTCCTGAATGTCGGGAGATATTGGGATATTTAACCTTTTTATCTGGGACAAGCATTCGTCAATCGTTTCGCCGTCCCCAAGACGCAGTCACACTAACTGGCCGTAAACCGAACACTTGGTCAATTCAAAAGAATTGTTCAACACTCTAAAAACCTCATCACAATAACTTTGCTTCTTCTCGTTCAGTCTATGCAGATGCCAACGGAACTTCTGCGAACAAAAACCAAGAATACAGAGTCGGGTTAGCAATCCAAAAGATCTTCATTATCATAGCAGGCATTTTGTACAACACTTCAAAGTTTTTAGTGGCGTTGAATTTCTCAAATTGATCTAGAATTACTTTAATTCTGCGGATAGCTCATTTCGTTCAATAAATAAGTTAGACGAAATAAACCAATTTTTATTTTGATTTCCACAATTTAAATTCACGCCGCATTCGAGCTCATTTAAATAGCTGCACGAATTTCCCTCATTTCCAAAAATTTTATTCGAATTTATTTATTATTTTGAGGAAACAAATAAAATTAAAAATTATAATTAGTACCTGTTTGCAATAGATATTAATTTTTTTACTGTGGCATTACAATTGACTAAATGAATTGAAGGAGAGTCCTCAACGCTAAGGTCGTCGCATAAGTCAACCATATTTATATCAACTTTCGGTAAACTGGCAGATTGAATAAGCTGGAACATTTTCATTTGATTGTGCAAACACCAAATTTTCACTTTCGAAATAGTATTTTTGCTAATAATTCCAAAAGCTAATAATTCAACAATTTGTTCAACTTCATTTTGCCCTATTTCAACAAATAACTTTTATAAATATTACACAAAGAAATCAAACAATAAAATTTGTTGAATAAAAAAGTTTTCAAAAATAAAAAATATTGATATTTCAACAATAAGATTTACATCTTATCGAAACAGCCAAAACGTTAATCAAAGAGTTATTCAGTTAATCAATTGGTAACAAGAACATTATAGTATAGTTTAAACATTACTTTTATGAACTCAATATGTTATTGGTTATAAAGAAAGCAGGATTTTTAAACATTATGATATATTTAATGCTCAGCAAAACTAATAAAACGCCTATTAAATGAATTAATTCTTTAACAGAGATCTTCTGCGTTTGTGGCAATTACCCATTATGTGTACATTTTAGATAAACAAAAAAGCATTTTTATTACGATATATTGGGAAGAGATATGGTGTATATCTATATGGTTGACGGTTAGATAAAGACCTGTGAGCAAGATGAATTCTTTATTAATGTAACTTCATGTTCAAAACTGGTTTATAAATTTGTATTAGCACGACTAATCGTTATATCTAAAAACGGATCCTGGAAAACAGTTGAAAGTATTGAGTAGAGGAATAAATTGATGTCCTTGTTTTGAAGTCATGTTATTGTAAAAAAATAAAGGACATATATTTTAACTTTAAATATCATCATTTATATCATTTTGTGTGAAAGCAAAACTAATAAAGGGATTTATTTTAAAGGATAAAAATAATGTTGAAATATTTTTAAAATATTAAAATTACAGTATTGATAATTTTCCCGGCTGCAGAAATTAAAAGAAAGAACTTTAATGACAGTGTTAAATAACAGTTGCGTTATTAAAGCACTGGGTCGAATTAATATTGATGCTTCAAAATTATCGTTAAGGTCAAAGAAATCTTTGTTGCTCGTTAAAAAATTTTCCAAATTTTCAATATAAGAAACCATAAATTTATGAATCTAAATTAAATTAAATTAAAATTTTATCAAAATACTAATTATTTTTATTACTGCTTCATCATTTACAAAACTGGATTCCAGTCCTAACACAAGAATCGTCAGAAAATCCGAATTTTTAAAATCAACGCATCGAATAGAGTTAGAAATTTGATTGCATTTTTCATTAAGTTTTAATCGACCACCTTCAAATAATCTCAGAATATTAATAACAAAGGTACTGTCATTAAAAACAACTGGTTTTGTCAAAATAATTCTGGCTGTAGGTGGAAATCTGGAATAATTAATAAAGTAGTATACTCAAGTATTGGAAAATTATGAAACCTCTGAAAAATACATTTTGCCAATTCTATGATGATATTTCTGGAACCGACAATAAGACTGGCATATTCCAACCGATGTAATGATTTGATAATAGCTGCAGAATTTAACTGACAAATAAAATGAATTTCTTCCATCAAAGAATGGTCTGAAATATTCGTCTGGTTGCTCAAACAATCTAAGTTGATTTCTAAGAAGATGCATTAATAAATTTTATTATCATTAGGAAAAATTACGGCTGTAATTAACTTCTTGGTGTATATGATCACCGATAATTTTAATCTGGTCTAATTTGGGTCGAATATCTTCGGAAAGACTAATTTCAGATATTTTTGGGTAACAATAATGTTCAGTCATTAGGGTTCCACTTAATCCAATTAAATGATTGTGAATATAACCATTCCTGTGAAAATATTTTAAAAGAAGAATATTTTACTAA
This sequence comes from Girardia tigrina, assembly GCA_001938485.1. Taxonomy (NCBI): domain Eukaryota; kingdom Metazoa; phylum Platyhelminthes; order Tricladida; family Dugesiidae; genus Girardia; species Girardia tigrina. The sequence goes on along the minus strand of MQRK01151953.1, from coordinate 7,819 downwards.
ATATCTTTTGAATTAATATTTTTTTTAAAAATGGAGTTTAAAAATTCAAAATTTCTAATCAATAATTTCAAGTTATAAAAAACTTTTGTTCATTAATTTAAATACAGTCTACTCGCGTTATAACGCCACTCTCACAATCCGCCGGTATTTAGTCTAGTCCCAATCGACAGCTGTGTTTAACTCGATATAAAGTCATTCCCTCGCTGCTCGCCTTACGCCGGATGAATTTCTTGTTACAAATAGGAAGAATCTCTCGTTATAGTGCCCCAACGTAATCATTAAACTTGAATCATAAAATCTTACATCATCTTTTAATAAATAATTTTATAAATAAATGCGGTAATACAATTTTTCAAAGGTGTAAATCTTTAATCAATTATTTATTTACAGACTAATACAGTAAACAATTTAGTTTATACTTTTCTTGTAACAAATACTTTAGGTTTCATCATGAATTCCAAAAAGCGTAAACGCGAATCAATTTCAATTGAAAAAAAGGAGATATGTCAGTTCGAAAAAAATAATCCTATGATGCCGAAAAATGAAATTGGAGAGCGATTCTCACTTCCACGAACAACTGTTCGACATATTTTTGCTCATACCGAAAAGTATGTAAATCAAACTGTTTGTTTCTCTAAACGGCAGAGTTGGAAAATTTAGTGAGTTGGAGGAAGGACTATTTAACTGGTTCACTCAAAAGTGTGCCAATAACATTATTATTACTGATGATCAGTTAAGAGAGAAAGCAAAAAATTTTGGGGAATTATTGAATGTTCCAAAAGATTTCGTGTACAGTAGTAGATGGCTGCAAAGATGAACTGAAATACAAAATCGTTTTGAAAAGAGAATTTCATTATAGGCAATGCTTTGTTTTTCAATATTTCAATATATTTATCAGAATTTAGTCGTCCTTTAATAACTTCATAGGACAGCAGACCGTTTGATAACACCATAGCTCAAATCATTAATCCAGGAGATTTCAAAACATTTTTAATTCGCCTCGGACTGCTTCCAAATGTCTTCCAACAATAAAAAGAGTCACAACCATTTAAAGTGACCATTTTCTCATCGGAAAATATGACATTACCCCAATTCATACTTGACAGAAGATGTTCTTTGGCAACGCTTACTCTTAATGATTTCGTATTATGCGACAAAAAAAAATTTCGTTTCACATTTTCATAACTATAATCTACAGACCTTAGGTATCTACAAACTGTTGCTTTGGATGCTTTTAAGTGAAGCGTCTTAATTAAATCCATTGATGAACACTTTTCATTTGCGTCAAAGTGTCTTTGAAGTTCGCTTTTCATATGGCGTCCATCATTTTTAGTAATTTTTGGTTTTGGTCCTGTCTTCTTCGGTTTGCCTTTATTTTTCAACGTGTATTCTATAGTTGATCGCGGAATTTTATATTTTTTTGCTAATTTCTCCTAATGTCTGATCTGTCTTGTAAAATGCTGCATTTTAAGATTTCGTCATACTACAAATGTTATAAAAAATGATTTATTTTACTTTAATAATTAAAAATCATACCATATTTTGATGCTATATATAACTCAAAAAATTATAGATATACGAAAAAAATTGCTACACTTATTTAAATTATTTGAAAATTTGAATATTTGTAATATTAAATAATCAAAGTGATGTATTTAAACAAATACATATTTAATGCAACTTTATTTCAAGAACAACAGATATTTGAAATTTAGGTGTACGAAAAAAATTGCGACGTACTGAATAACATATTTATTTTGACTCAAAAAATGTTATATCACACAAGTACACTGGGTTTAAAGGGTAAAGAACAAAAGAATGTCTTATACTTATTAAATAAGTATACAATTATAAATGAACTTGTTTAGGAGCATGTATGTGCCAGATGGAGAGAGAGTGGGTGGAATAGCAGTGTGTGTATTTTTTAATTAACCCATACTTTACTAGAAAAAGCTAAATTTTTGGGTGTACATCTACAAAAGTTGGGTGCACATTGTACACCCAAAATGACCTTAAAAAGCCCTATATATATTTATAATTATAATATACATATAATTATAATAATAAGGATAATAAGTGAGTAAATAAACATAAATAATGTTGTGAATTTAAATATTATTTAAATCATTCATTTCTCGTATTATTAAATTCACGTGTTTTGAATTTATTTAAATTTATTTACATTATTGTAATCTAATTGATTTATATATTTTTAATGGAATAAAGTTTTGATTTGACTTACAACAAATATTTATAAGTATAAATAACTGTTTGTGCTAAAATGGTTATTACACAATCACAAACCAATAATGACATAAAACAAATATATAACTGACATTCTAAACTATCAAATACAAAACGACTTCCACTCCGATGAAACCATTATTTTGCCCAGACATCTATAACCTTTCGAAAATGCTCCGTTAAAAATAATCCACTTCGAGCTAATTGTGGTTTTCCAATCTTTTCCCAAATATTCTCAATAATAACTGAGAAAACTGCATCGCTATCCCACAGCAACAACATCAACTGACCACTGATAAAAACTTTAATTCACCATCTTCCATCTCTGCCGACCCTCATATCCGCAGTCCGTTTTTTCCGTATTTAAATGGATTCCACTGACAATGGAACCGTTTGCATTTTAATCTTCCTTGAAATCTTCTCCTTGAGTTTCATTACCTCCTTATTATAATTCTCTGATACATATCGTATTCAGCTCTCGTATATGGTAGCATTGTCAAAATCCATGTCCACTTTTACTGAATATCAAATATAATCAAATATAACTCAACGGGCAATTTCTTCTTATATGCACATGTTTTCCACAACAATAGCAATCTCCTTTAAATAATACTTCTTTCTCTGGCTCTGGGAGGTATACACTTCACTCGGAAGTACACTTTTTTTGCTTGAAATTACGCGGAATGAAATGGAGTAAATTGTTGTGACTTTTCAGTAACTATAATCGATTGTCGACCCTTAGTTACCACTGGTCGCCTATAAGAATGTGTTATAGGTTGTCGAACACTTGTTTCCGTGAATTTAGAGTTACCATTTCTGAGTTTCTGGAATGATATTGGCTTCTTTTACTGATTTGTTTACCGAATTGTTTCTACAAATGATTGCTTTCTCGTTATGACCGCAAAAGTGTCTTCCCTTGCCACATTGCCTTCGTGAATTCTCGCTTCGTGCCACATCTCTTCAATCAGCATTAGATGTTTGTAAACAAACCTCTCCTTCAGCACCTGAGATCTTATTCTGACCCTCAGTTCAAAAACTAAAAATATTTCATTTTCTTTCTGCTTCCAAAATTGAGCTATTCTTGGTAAACATCTTCGTAAGCCATTGCTTGGCCTCCTCATCGGACAGTGCTTTTCTATCCGCTTTCAAAATTTTTACAGAGTATCAACCTGATCTGTCAGCATGATATCGAGCAATGTAGTATGCATTATTCCCATGCACTGTGTCCATCGGCACATATCTTAAAACCAACATCCTGCTTCCTGAGTACACTGTGAGTACTCTGAGTACCCCATCGAACAATGTGAGTTTTTTATTGATGACATCGGTCAATACTTTAGGAAGTTCCAATTTGGGCACTGTTTAAATGATTTTCCCTTCGTTTTTTCGGAGTTCTTCTTCCTTAGCGTCGTAGCTAGTTAAGATATTCAAATCCATTGAAAATAATAAGTCGATTAATAAATCAAATTTATTATTTAATAACACAATCTGCTTATTTAAAGAACAAGATTTAATTAATATTCATATCATTGATATTTATATAACTAGGTTATTTTTATATTATCGTTGAAAAAACTTTTTGATTTGGAGTTGAATAATGTTTAAATAATGTTTAAACACATTTAAATAATTCTTTGAGTAATATAAATTGGAGATGTTGAATACCCAACAATATGTGTATATTATATCAGAAAAAATCAAATAACGCAGGTTTATTTCACTGATTTTAAATTAAATGTTATGAAATAAATTTTACTAACGTTCTACGTAAGGATTATAATATCAGTTGATTCCAATCTGCAATAAATATAGCGCTACAACTCTGTGAATTGAATATACACATATATACATAAACAATGTACTAAATATCCTACAAAACTTAGTAAGGCTTGTTAAAAAATGAGTGAAACCCCTTTGATAGGGTACAGATCATATCTCCGACGTTTTTCCGTTGTTCGTTTCTCTTCCTATTGTTTCTACTTTGGTCGTTTAAAAATTTCAAATGAAAAAAACTCAATTTAAAATTATCTCAAAAATCTCATTCTTTGCCGTTTCTCCTCTAATTACTCCTAAATTATGGTCATGTTATGAGAGAACACTTAATGACCAGGCTCTTATAAATAATTATACAGAAGCTGCAGATCGTTCTTTATTTTAAAGAACATTTTGATGTAAATTGTCTAACTTTATGAAAATTCATTAATTGTTTGAAAAGAATACAGAAACCAACTGATAAACTGTATGAAGAAATTATTAGTGGGGAGCTAGAATAAAATAAGTGAAATAAGTACCAGCATGCTGATGAACGCATTTTGACAATTGTCAAAAGTTTGAAAGACGACAAACTTTAGAAATATTTACGCGGATTGTATAATAATTTTATTATGGAATAAATTTTATTATATTACTATTGGATTCGAATTCAGAATTCAAGTTTATGAGACACAATTTTATTTCTATCACATTAACGATTTTTCAAACAAATATTTTTGAGGAACTTAAGCACTAACTTTTCTTTACCAAAACCATTATAAATAAAAAATAAATATAAATTCCGATATTGTTATTTTATTAATTACGAATTTTAATTAAAAATCGACTTTAAAATTATAAAGGTCTTTTACTAAAATTTTATCACAAAGATTTTATTTCATATTTTATTAAATTTTCATTTTATTTTAACACAATTACCTTTTTAATTAACATTGTAACGTACATTTTCATTCCAATAAAATTACATTTTCAAAAAATAAAATTTATGAATTCATATCATACTACATTTGTTTTATATTTAGATAAAAGTTACAAAATAATTTTTAGTGTGTTATTTCAAATTTTAAATATGACATTTTATATAAAATTAAAAATTTACTTTATTAATAAATCTGTTTATGGATTTCGTGTTAAAACCTTAAAAATCTACTTTAAAATTTATTGTTATATAAATTATTTTTTTACGTTATTTTATGAAAATCTTATTTTACCTTAATCTATAGATCTACTTTTCGAAATGTAATTATTTAATTATTAAATTGATTAGATTTTAAATTCAAAAATTTTCGAACTCACTAAAGCTCCTAACAATTACTATTCTTCAATGTATACAAACTGAGTTTTATAAAATATTTATTAATTTCATTTTTTAAAATTTATATTTTAAACGGAGAAGCATCAAAAGAGATTATTGAGATCATTTTACATTGCGATTTCTTCATTTTAAATTTATAAACGACCAGAGGAGAAACGTCGAAGGCGAAACGACATAGTCTGTTACATGTCTTGCATTTGACTATCTATACTCTTCTTTATACTCTTTTAATCAGGCTTCAATTACTTTTAGGATACCTTCTCACTCTACCATCATAAAAATACTCAACAAATCTTATCCATAATGAATCAAAATCAATACCGAGTGAATAAGTTAAATTAGAAATTATAGAAATATAATTCTACCTATTTTATGTATATGCAAATGACAAATAATTTATTCAGAATTATAAAAAACAAATACAGCGATTTCAAAAATTATACTTACTCATTGATGAAAGAATTTATGTCTTCACTTGGGTAAGAAACAGACTTTATTGAGATTTTATTTTTAAGATAACCATCACAAACACAGTATCCGAAAGACGTAATAGAAGCACAATAGAAAGTCGAGTTCTGAAGATCAGATAAAGATCCGTCTGATTTTATACAACAAGATGCACGATGCTGGAATGTTTTTCCTTAACGATTATTTGTTACTTTAATAATATATTTATAATAAAAGCTTACTGCAATTAAGAGGATGTTTAAGAGACAAATGAGAAAATAATGGTTGAACATTATATTTAAGAGTAGAACTGCAAACTGGGCAATTATATACCCTTTTGTTTTTATTTCCCTAAAATATTAGTATGTTAAATTCCAAAACAAATTATTAATAAACCGATCGTGACACAAACTCATCCATGGATCTAAAATGATAAATAATTAATAAAAATGCAAAGATACATATAATAATAAGAAGAAAAGTAACATAGTTAACAAGTTGTGTAACACCATGTATTATATTCAATTTTACAAACCTCTGATTAAGATCAACTGCAGATATTTCCTAAATTAAAATAAGATAATTTTAATTTATGAATGACAAAATAACATTAATGTTTTGAAGTAACAAAACATTTTCTTGTTCTTGAACTGTTTCAGTAGAATTAGTAAGATTTGAATCATATTCAGTGGCTGGAACTTGATTCTATCAAAATAAAAAAAATAATTATACTACAACCTTTAATTATAATAAGACATTTATATATTATGTTGACCATGAAATTTTTAACTCATCTAACTGCAAATAAAAAATAAAAAAATTTATTGTCTAACAACGAAAATTATTCGTGAAAATAGAGACCATCATTATCAATAAAACTTCTGCCAACTTTTGAATTTGTCCCATGTAACAGTCTTCAGGTTTTGAAGTAAAAAACTGCAGACAAATTCCATTAACTTAGTGAAAGGTGTTAAATCTGCGACCTCAGAAGAAGTGTTAGATTGGTCAGAATGGGCGTAAGTCAGAATGTAAAGCATCTGTACTGTATGGAGCATGTGGAAGAATAACGATACAATCTGTATGCTGGAACTACTGGCAATATATGTGGAGCGATCCATAAGTCATTAGACTCGACAAGAAAGCAAAGTCCAATCAACTTTATTTTTTCAGAATCAGTACATGACATCAAAGTAAATCATTTCTCAGTGTATGAGCCGTTTACATCAACACACTTGCACCAGCAAGCAACAAGCTCAGAGAACGCATTTTTGTATAAATTTGGAGACAAAGAATTGAGAATATCAAGGACTTTCTCCTTGAGGACATCAACTGAATGAAAGTGGACACCTTTTAAATGTTCCTTTATTTGTTTAAACAACGCAAAATCACTTGGGGCTAGGTCAGGGTTATAGGGGGGGGGTAGGAAACCAACTGAAAGCTATAGTCATCCACAGCAGTCAAAGTTGCACGCGAAGTGTGAATGGGTGCATTGTCTTGAAGGAGCCACAATGGAATACCTCTTGGCTTCCTACGAGACTTTCTCACATCGCGAAGTAATTCAACATAATACTCACTATTAGAGGTTCTTGGGACATCGTAAAAAATTATTACTTTGAGATATTTCTAACATCAAAACTTTTATTATCACAACAAACTCCAATGTTTAAATCTAATATTTAAACAAATTTATTATTTTTTTGAGAAACAATTTGTTTCATAAATCTTAAATCGATATAAATAAAAATACTTATAAATATTCATATTTGATTATTTCATTACTTTTATAAGTCAATTTTAAATTACGATAACATTTTAAAATATTTAATCGTTTCATTTAATTTTATTAATTTTTTTTTAAAATTGTTTCACATAAAAATTATACATTTTACTTTTTATATTATATTAAAAACTCTCAAAAAACTTTTATTATTAGCAATTTAATTGATCTTCTTAATTTTAGTAATTTTATTTTTTCAAACATTACATATTTAATTATATAAAAATTTTAATTTGTACATATTTAATATAACCTTCTTTCAA
>MQRK01151943.1:0-14599 GCA_001938485.1 Girardia tigrina | reverse complement strand
AATGTGGCCATTTTCCTTTTATTTTTTCCCAATTGCAAACCTTTAAATCACCTGTTACATTTTCAGCTACAAAGAGATTCAGCATTTGATTCACACACCCGTCTATAGATTGCAGTCCAACATTAACCTTTTTGATTTTAAGGATTTGATCCCGTTCAGAACTTGAATATTGATGTCTTGATTTTTTCCTTCTAAGTTTAATTCATCAGCAATATTCCTATTAATGAAAGAATTAGTACTGGCATTGCCGAGCAGGAGGTTTACTGTGAGTCTGGTTCCTTTATTTATAAGGTAAACAGGAACGGTTCTTAATGAAACATAGATTTCATCTATCTTTGAAAGATCAGCTACAAACGTACCTCTTTTCGGAATTTAGGAGAATTCTCCTTCAGTAGTTCTAACTTTCTTATCTTCTTTCTCTTCTATTTTTGAATTTTGATCAGGATTCGAGTGTTTTGTCTTTATATGAAGGTTTCTACAATTATTTCCATATGTACAATTGTCGATTCGAAATATTTACATTTCCTTAGACTATTTTCCTTTGTTAGATCGTGTATGTATCTACATGCCTTTCCTCTTTTGCAGAAACCCTTTTGGAAATCCCAACATGGTACTCTTTTAATTTCTTTTTTCGATCCAGTTGGTTTTCTTTCTTCTTTTTGAAAGAACGATTTTCCTTTAGAAAGTTCTCTAATATTCTGATTTCGCTGTTTGGGATTGAATGTGCTGATACCATGAACAGCTTCTGCAGCGGTCCGCTTTATTTCCACCTCATTTATTAGCCAATCCTTTAAAACTGATAATTTCTGAGGTTTTCCTTCAGAAAGGCGAGTTCTCTCCCAACGCTCGACTAGAAGTTTGGGTAATTTTCCCGTCAACGTGATGTATAATAATCCTCCTTCAATCTCCACTTCCTTGTTATTATCTAGAAAAAATAGCTTCCAACAATCCTATGAAACATTCTAGGACCTTTAAATTATTTGCCCTCACTGGAAAGAACTCATTTATTTCTCTCATTACATTGGCGTATTGCCTCTGAGCACCACCATATCTTTTGTCCAATTTGGCTAATATCGTTTTGTAGGATTATTGGGTTATGACGATATTTTTGATCAATTCTTTTGGTTCGCCAATAAGGCATTGATCCAACATTATTTGCTTTGCAATATCTGATATCTTTGAGGAATTGACACATGTCTCGAAAGTTCGCTTCCATTTTTCATACTCACCCACATTTCCAGAAAATTTGGGTAAGGTGACCGGTTGGAATTTTATGGGAATTCTATCTTTCACCATCTGAACTCGTTCCTCTTCGTTGGTCTGTTTATGATTGATGCTGAATCTCTGCTTTGCAGCTGCCAGCACCTCTTCGTTTTGATCTTCTAATTTTGTCAACTCCTTGTCGATTATTGAGCTATACTCCTTTTTCTTTAACCGTTTGGCATTAATTACCATTGACTCGAAATCCTTCAGCACTTCAATATAGCATTCGTTGTACGAAACTATCGTTCTATTGAGTTCTTCAGTTGATATTTCTGCATGTCCGAGCTTGCTTCTTAATTGTAATAATTTATCTTTTGAACTCTTTTGGCAAAGCATTTTTCTATCTAATTCATCTTCATCCATTTCCATACCGCCTTTCAGGCCGTGTAGAAGATGAAGTGTAGCATTCTTAGCTATATCACTCTCCTTTATTGTTTTTTTGATCTTCTAAGAGTAATCCATCAAACCATAATTGTTGTAAGCTGACTGGAATTTTCTCTTTGTTTTCAATTTTTGCTTTGATGTGTTTTATCGTTTCTCGATTCTTCACATCCAGAGCAATTGTTTTGCCAGAAAGCGTTTTTATGAATATCTGCAATTCCATGTCTTTTCCTTCAAACTTTTCTTATCATCCTCATCTTCCGGCAAATCGAGATCTTCACTGCCAACTACACCCTTCACAAAATTCGAATATTCTGAAAAGAGATTCTCTTAACTGCCCTCGAGAATTGCACTTTACATTCCTTTTATTGTTATATAACATCTTTAAAACTCGTCAGCTTAAATCCGGTCAGCTGGTGGGAGTGTCTGAGATTTGTATTCATTATTTGATTACTTATTTCGGCAATTAAACTCGTAATATTTGTTAAGTCGTTTAGACTCTTAATTTTCGATTTCAGATGGTTTGAATCATTGGATATTTGATTAAGTTCTTTTCTACACTCGATTAATGTTTTATAATATTCGTTTTCAAATTGAGATTCCATGGAAAAATCACAGAGGTATGTTTTCAATCCATCAAGAGTATCAAGAGTTTCACAATTTTCCAGCTATTTAAAATCGTCTTTAATATCACCTTTTTTAACAAATCTCACGAATATCTCTTTCACTTTCAAAAAAATCGAATTTATTTTTTCAGAAGGAATTTTTAGTGATTCGGACAATTTAAATAGCCTTGCGACGCAATCGTTATAATCCCATGGTAAATTACATTCAAAAGGATCGGCTCTATTAACGGAATCCACAAATTTTAATTTAATTTCTTCCATTTCAAATCGATTATTTTCCTCTCCGTTTGTCCAAACATCGCGGCCACTGTCACTGAGCAACATCGACAGCCAATCTCCAGCGCCAAAACATAACTTACTTCCCAGGCCACGACCAAGGAAAGAGCAATTCATCAAATCCTCCACATAGTCACCGGACGAGGAATCGATAGGGGATACTCTCAATCGATCATCCGAAATCAATTGCTGACGATTCCCATTTAAGTCCATACAAGATCTGCTACCAAATGTTGACTTATAATTATTTACAGTCATTTTTTTTAATTATTTTATTTAGATCCGAAGATTTTTAAATTCAAAGAAAATAGACAAAAATCAATAAGATATTCGATCAATTTCTTTTATTTTCCAATTTTTATTATCAACGACCTTCAAAATTGATTTATTAAAACAACAGAATAAAATTATTATATTCTTTTCATTTCAAATTAATTAATTTTTTTTCAAATAAATGTTTTTTTACAATAATGTTTTTCTTTTTACACAACAAATTAAATCAAAATTTTTTTTGAATAATTTCTTTGAATAATCAATTCGATTCATTGATTTGACTCGAACAGTGATTACATAGAAAAGTGAAGTTTCCCATATACTTAACTAGTATGCTTACTTTAAAATCAAAGTTTTATTTTAGTGTGACTTTTATTTCTATTTGAGTCTAAGGACTTTTTATCCGCATTATATTAGAGGTTCTCACCTACCACCAAAAGCCTTATAACATACGCAATAAAAAAATGATGAGGTTAACTTGAAACCACAATGATCATAAATATCTTTTATATTTTTAGTTTTTTCTTCTCATTTCTAAACGTTATTTTTGCTAAATAACCTTTCCAGCTTTTCATAATTATTTTATTTCTTAAAATTAAGTCATTCTTGATTTTTATCTATAAATTCATATTAAAAGGCAAAATAAATTATTAACTCTGAATGAAATCTGTTACATTTCTAAAATTTTGTAACAGTTAACATATAAAAGAGTAATTCATATATTACATACAAAGAGTTCAAAACTGGAGAAGACAGAATTTAGATTTACATTGGAACATAAACCAGTTAGAGTGATAGATTTACTACTGAACAAACTTCCTATTTTACATGATCTAGATACAACTGGTTTATGTTCCAATTTAGTTCATCAATATAAATGTAATGGCTGTAAAGCCATATGCATCGGAAAGACTTGTCGTCATCTCTGTAAACGAATCCAGGAACATAATCGCAGGGAAAGTGATAACAATATTGCTCAAAATAGGAAGAACTGTTAGAATAGTAAAGTTGATGTAAGTAATTTTAAGATTTTGTGTTCACAATTTGATAATTACTGGAGAGGGTTATGTGTGAAGCATTGTTGATCAAATCCTTTGATCCTAAAATCAATGTGCAACTTTATTGAAAGTATTTTCATGATTTAAATTACATAATGGCTATATAAACATTGCTTTGAAATATAAACGCGAGTATATCATTGTTAATTTTAGTCTGATGATGACGGTTGATCCGTCGAAATTAATCACAATAAATTTTGACGATCGTTTTTTGATTTTTAAAAATAATTTATTATCATTTTTAATCTTAATTTGTTTCTCAAATATTTACAATTTACAAAAAATATAAACAACATAAACACTTAAAATATTTTGATATCTAATATGATTTCCAATACTTTTATTGACAGAAGTTAGTCATCATTCTTGATTGATAAATTTAAATTCTATTTCTAAACCTCAAATTATTCGAACAAATTCAAATTATAATTCCTTTCTAAAATATTTAAAAATTATTTTCAAAAATATTTTAATTCACTTTAAATGCCTCATCCAATGATTAAATAAATCTTTATGTTACAATCCATTATAAAAATATTTTAAATCACTTTCAAATTGATTTTAAATATTTTGATTAAAATATTATCATATATTTATTAATTAAAATATATTAATTTAATTTCAAAGTTGTTATTTACATTTCAAAATTTTCCGAATAATCCGACAGTTCAAAAAATTCAAAATATCAATCTTTCATCTGGATGGAAGAAATACAATGCAAAAAACAACATACCAAACACAGCATACAATAAACACCATTCGAAAATATTCCTCACAATATCAGTATTTCTAGTCAGTATAGGGTGAAGTACGTTCGTACGTTCGATGATGTCTTTCAAAAACAATTTTTTTATTGAGTGATCTAAATTATTCATCAGTCAAAGAAAATAAACATTGTATAAACTAATAATTTTATTCTGAACCTAATGAATTCAAACAAAAATCAAGTCTATGAGCATTTAATGCCAATTTCATTTCTTTGGGACATAATTTTCAATTTGAAATATTTCTTTCAATCCATCATAGCAGTTTTCAACTTCAATCATCGGATTATCAAGTTCCGAAGCTCGAGAGAAATCTCTGTGACAATAGTTTGGTTGATTTTGTTTACGTTTATTATCTTTATCTGGCTTATAAACTCCCGTATGAACTAAAATTGCTGATCGAAATTAATAATAAAGACATAATATTAGTAAATGTTATTTTATACTAACAATCAATTTGTTTTGCAGTTTGAGGCAGAAATTCAGCTTCTTCAGGAACTACTCTCGAAGATGACATTGCAGCTTGTACTCTTAGTTTTTGACGTTCCTCTTTAGTAACCTCTTTTCCACCTGACATTCGACGATATCTTTTCAAATAATTGTTGTAAAGATTAGCTCCAAGAATATCTACTGCTGGATTATCACTAAATACAAATTAACATTAAAATTGCTAAAAGCTTAAGTATCACCCAAAAAAGTATAAAGATTTGATTGGAGACTTGATTCCCATTCTTTGAGCTACTAAAGAAATGGTATGTTCGGCAAATCTAAATGTGATTTCAGATGGTTTGCCTATTATTGCTGTGTAGTTCAAAGGATGACCCGTGATTTTCTAAATGTAATTAATCCAGTTTTAGTCATTAATTAACTCATAAAATATTTGATTATTTGTAATACAATCCAGTAACTTTTAAAGTTAATATTATTTATTTTATGTATTTAATTAAATCAGCAACTCAATATTTCCAGATATATACCAGATGTTGTGAAAGTCTTGTCAAAAAAACACTTCAAAAAGATTAACATGTATATTTCAGAATATATAAAAGATACAGCAATGAAACATTAAATTCAAGTTTAAAAGAAGTGTTTTAAACAATTTATTCAAATGATCGCCTCTCGCAAGAACGACGACTTCCAGGGGCTTCCTGAATGTGGCACAGGCAATCACTATACACGCCTCAGGAAGATTCTTCGAGAACTTCGCAACGGAATTCTCTAGTACCTTGGCACTTGTATGACGAGCACGGCAGACTTCACTTTCTACACGCATTCATATGAAGTAATTCAAAGAATTCACACCTGGTGACGATGGTGAACACTTGTCTTTGGTTGTAAAAAGTACGGTGTTCTCCCCTAAGAACTTTAGGTTAACCTTAGCTGTATGGCATCGTGCACTGTCTGGATAAAAACAAAAATTCCCCAATGAAAACTACTTCTTTAGCCCCGCAGTTCAGTTTGGCTCAGAGTTTGTTAGTAACCCGTGGTATTCAGTCTGTAACCAGCAGGGAAAACACTTTTCCATTCGCTGCCACCATATCCACTAGCATTATACTAACAGGATGCTTTGTTCTGCTAATCATTCGTGCATCAGTGATTTCATCATCTCCTCAGCAAATGACACGGTTATTGAGACGATTCCATGATGTATCCAAGGGAAATTATTTTTGTCTTCAAAGACGTTAACAATTCCAGCTGGACAGGACAGGTCCTGACACCGTTCAGGGTGATTATGATTCATTGCATTTGTTAGTAAAGGTCTCTCAATCATCACAAGACCCTTGACACCAAGTTTCTTGACTGCGTGACTGATCTGTTACGTATGAAAACCAAACTTTGAAGTATGAACTTTGATTGATCACTCAGTATGTTCCTTCGTAGCTGGGACAGGTTTACTTTTTATTTTCAACCACTCTTAGGCTCATCTAACAGGCTCTCATTTGGAGCTACTCGTTAGCGAATTTGATCTACTGTTCACACAGAGTATACCAGTTGCTCAGTAATTTCATCATCAAAGTGGCCAAAGCGAAGCAATGTGGCAATCTCAGCACGTTTTGCTGCCATGCGTTAACAAACAGATTTCTAAATATCAAAGATTAATTTTTTTGTAATTTTAAAATTTTAGAACAACTTTTTTTCTGAAAAATGTATTTCAAAAAACTAACTTTTTATCTGTATATTTTTTAAAATTGAAAAAAACTAAAAACTTAAGAACCCAAAAATAGAAAACATATAAAATCCAAAAATTAAAAAAGCTAAAAAAATAAATTCTGATAAAATTTAAAATTAAAAAATCTAAAAATTTTAAAACTGGAAAAAAATAGATTCTGCTATTATTAATTCGATGAAGTGCATGTACACAAAAAGCTCGTTCAACGCCTTCTTGTTTCACATGAACATAAAATGGCTTTTCAATTATCTTTTCTGGCAGATCTTAATCTTCTAAAGTATGCGTGGAAAGCAGTTTCTCAGTACACTATCATCAACTGCTTTTAACATGTAGGATTCAACGTCAATGCAGCCAACCCAGACGTTGTAATGACGCAATTACCAACCTGGAAGATGATGTCAATATGTTTGACATATTACATGAATTTATGTCAATATCAATGGAAGTGCATTTTTAAGATTTTATGAATATAGAATACAGCCTGACAATTACTGCAGGATCATCTGACATGGAGATAGGGGAATCTGTTAAGTGGGCACCAACAGACATGTTGAATGATCAGGAAAATGAGGAGGATGATTCTGAGGAATTTACTGGTCCTACTCATCAGGAAACACTTGAAGCACTGCAAACAGCACAACGCTTCTTTGTGATTCACTCTAGGTTTTAGTGACTATCATCTCCATGCTGTTGAAAATCTCAGTGAAGATGTATTGCTCCTATTAAGAACACCAACATGGGTTTTCAAACTTTTATTTTCAATACAATTATAATTGTCTTTTGGACAACTCTCAGCAAAGCTTTCGTAATTCGACATCGTTCTAAATTGATAAATTTTAGTTAATGTTTTTAATAAACAATTATTCGAACAAATTTTTCATTATTTTTAGATTTTATTTTTAAAGTTCAAATTTTGTAATTTTAGTAATAATTTTATCTACATATTAATTTTATTTAAAAAAATGATTTGATATAAAAAAGAACATTTAATTTAAAACTTAGTTAAAAGCTATTTACTTTATTTAAATTTTTAATATTAAAATTTTTATAAATTATACTTGAATAATTATTTATCGTGAACATCCAAAATATCAATTTTCCATCTGGGTGGGAGAAACACAGTCCCAAATACTAAACTCAACATACAAAATGCAACATACCAATTTAAAATGCAATACATATTACAAATTACATAATTATATATTACATAATACAAATTACATATCAAATTTAAAATATTCCTCACAGCTCCAATTGGTAAAGACAAACAGATACCAAAAATAACTGAAATCTTTCACATGTGCAATAAGAGATGAATGAATTCAGTAATGTGGTGGTCAATGTTTATCGTTGTTTATTGTGCTTTATGAACAGAATGTACATTTGATGTAACTTAGTAGTTTATCTAAGTAAGTTTTTTAATAAATGACATAAATTTAATAAGTTAACATAAATTTCTTTCTTTCTTTCTTTCGCTATTTGAGAATGATTCCAAATAATTTGTGTTATACGGAACTTGTCTAATCCGGATAAATTATTACGGTCTCCAGAGATCCGGATTACGTGATTTCGACTGTATCGATATTTATATATCAGCTTAAATTTCTTAAATTTAATGTCAAAGTTCATTGACAAGACTTTCACAACACCTGGTATTTCAAACGTCAATATTATAGATTTATCAAGAATATTATAAATTGCTTGGATAAAGTACATATGTACGTATGTGTATACCTATAATTTTATTCATTTTTTTTGCCATTGAGTTTGAAACATTTAGAGTTGCTTTTCTTAATAGCCGATACCTCAACAAAAAGGTCTTTATCAGGCTATGATTGACTTTCTGTTTAATGGAAAAATCAATGATGTCAAAAAGCGCATCATGTTAATATGATGAGGTCAAAAAGTTCTTAGACTAATAGAAATAAGAATGATAGGCGAATAAAATTGTAAATTAGGTTTATAGTCAATCGGTTTATTTAAAAAGTGTACGATGAAGCCGAATTTCAAAGAATAATTTTTTTAAGAAGGAAATTATTTCCAAGCTAAAATAATCATATTGCAAAGAAAGACAAAAAAAGTGATAATCTTGACCTCGGATTATATTGTTTTCCTTTATCCGAACAAATGTTTTTTAGTAAAAAATGTAGGCGAAATTAAAAAAAAATGCTTCAGAAAAATGTAGAGATTTAATCAAATCTTGGAATTGACTGAATGTAAGCAGCTTCAGCTTAACCAACTCAAAAAAACTAATTTTAATTGTCAAAATGATGAAAATACGACAAATACCAAATGCAAAAAATTCTTCAATTGACGAAGGTTAGACCCAATTTGTTGTAAATACCATCTCAATGTTTCCTTATTTAAAGAAAATATTTTGTTTGTTTAAATTATAATACAAAATAAATAATTTTCATGCACTGAAAAAGGGTTTGTATTGAAGGGTTTTCTACATATTAGTCTATAAATGTGTCAGAATATGTTATAATTTTAAGTGTACTGAAATTGTAATTCTATTCTATCTACTGTTCAAGTTTTTTAATTAACGAAAAATAGTTTCGATACAAAAACTGACTAATGATGAAAAGTAAAACAGAGCGGTTCTAACCGCGATCAGGGTTGAGTGAGAACTAGAAGACAGACGATCTTATTGAGAACTCCAAATAAAATGTGATTAAATTGAGGAGTGACTTCTTGACGTTTATCATAGTATGATCATTAAAGATAAACTGAATGTTATCAATTCCAAAATCTTAGAGACGATTAAGCTTAATTATCATAAAAATAAAAGTTGCAGTTCCGCCTTGAATGAAGGAGTTGGATTCTAACAACCTAGTGGAGAAGAGTGAAGAGAAATCGAGTAAGAGCATACTTGTGTACCACTACGGAGATTCTGACCATGCTTCTAGTACCAGAGTATTATTATGTAAAATCATATATAATTCTACAAATGAAAAAGACTGAAATATTTAAAAAGAAAAATGTCAATAAGCGACAATATCACAATTAATGATAGAATATTTTTTAATTCACGATTTGTTAACGTTAATCAGTCCTCCTTGGAAATGAAAGGTTGACTATTTTTTTGTATCATGAAAAAGTAAAGGATGTGAGCCCCTTCCCATTTTCACCATTAAATATCATAGTAATTTCAGTATCAAAATCAGACTGGAATTACATTATTTGACAATGTAGAACGTAGTTTTCATTTAGGGGGTCGAAATAATGTATAAATTTATTGCACACATAAGAATATAATTATACTTGCACCATTTTACTTATACATTGTTTTCTTAAATATATCTCATGTAAGTCATTGTATAATAGTATCAAAGTTTGAAAAATTTATGATTAAATAAATAAATCAGTTATTTATATGTATTTATTTATTTATTAAATACAAATTAAAAGTACTTTATTTTTTTTAAATGACTTTAAATAAATATTTATATTTCATAATAATAAAATGTTAATAATAAAATGTATAACACTATGACAAAACGCCTAAATATGAAATTATTTTATGTACCTGATAAAGAGTTTCTAAGCATAGTAAAAATGCACCGTGACCAAATCTGAATAACATATTTTAATTAAAAATATAATATATAAAATGAAAGATTATTTGAAGAAAATTATGGATTCACATTATATTTTTCGGTCAATTATTGTTTTGAGATTTGTAAAAAAAGATGGAAAAATAGAATATTAAAGAAAAGAAAGAAGTAATAGTTATGTTTACCATTATTAATATGGTAAAATATATTTCATTTTTCAGATTTTAAAATGAATGGAATTTCTGAAACTGAATGAATATTGGTATAGCAAACTAACCAACGTTACAACACTTACTACGCATTCATTGTTATACATTTTTTTACTATTATACGTAGATTTTATCACTCGACATAAAAAAAAGACTTTTACGGATCCTTAGTAAGGGTTCAAGGTCTTATCAAACTAATGATGTAAGTGAAATCATAACAAACTAAAGGAAAAGCCAGAAGGCTTCTGAAGTAATGAATAGACGAAGAAAGCGCTATTTTTATTAGATCATAAATATAGCTTTTAATTTAGGTACTTTAAAGTTTTTAACCCTTTGAGTCATGAATTATTTTCCTTATGAATATTTATATGAAATATGTTTTTTTATTTGGTAAGGGGTTTTTCAATAACATAGTTTTACAATTTTTTGTATCCAGTCGTAACTCAAAAATATAGGATGTATCATATATGATACACTTTCATAAATCCTCACACAGAGTGGAAATTTCTTTCACCTTTGTAAGAAAATAATGTTATTTTTCAAGATCAGTCCAATTTCTATTGAGTAAGATCAAAATTTCAAACAAAAATCACTTTTTTGGTAAAAAATCTACAAAAAACTCTGAACTCACATTTACTCCGACGACTGTCTCAACCATGTTTCCACACAAATGTCTTTTGTGTCACATGTTGATAATGTAATGATGCATACCATCTATGAAAATATTCTCAAAGCTTTATATAAATGATAGTGAGCATTTGGGTCAAATTATTCTAACTTCCATACTACATCACTATGAACGCGCGTATCACGTATGATACAGGTGACTGAAAGGGTTAATTTCGAATTTGAACCAATTAATCTCGATAATTAATTTCTTTCCTTATTCAAAGTTTTATTCAATTTTTTTTATAAAATATATTTTCGAATGTGACAGTACCAAATATAATATTCAGAATTTTCCGAAGTTGATTTAATAACATCAAGAATATGAAATATATTATTATTTTTATTTAAAAATATAATAGCATCCAAAAATATAGTAATATTCGACTTCATCACTTCTTTTCTTAAAAATTCTGAGTTCAAATTATACTTAAATTTCATTGAAATTATCATTGAAAAGTAAAATTTAAATTTGAAAAGGAAAGTTAATATTCAAATTAATAGGAGAAATTATTTTGTCTTTGAAAATAATAAAATCCTTTTAAATATAAACTATCTTCCTTTTTTTCTTGTTCTTTCTGACGTTTTTTACACAAATTTGCAAGTTGAAATCTTACAAAATTATTCAACTCTAGAAAGATAACTCTATGACTAAGTCCTGATAAGATAATCATACGTTTTAAAGGTGCATGAATATTTGACCTAATTGGACCTGGTACTTACCGCATATACACAAACGTTCCACGACACGGTACAAAGACGACTAAGTTGACTGAAAAGGACAGCTAAATTCACGCACCGATTAAAAAGAGAAAGATTTGTTTACGACATTGGCGCATCTGAGACGTAGATTATATATATAGGGTTAATAATCTATTTTTTAATGAATTAAATTAGTATTTTTATACTTGTAATTTTTTGATTTATAATCATCAAAAATATAATGTGAAATGTTAACCTCGGTAAAACTGCTTCAGCCATAAAAACGAGATCCATATTGCATGCCAAAATGGGTAAATGTTTTTCCGGCATATGTTCTGGTGACCGATCTGGTTTTCCATTTGTAACAAGCAAATCAATTATTAATTGTAAGTACGATTCCCAGTTTTTAGGTTCTCCCATCAGAATGATAGCTATATAAAATGTAGTAGTTATAAAGTAAAAATACTTTTATTACCTTCGACTGGGTCCATTTGACTTTCTTTGTAGCCTTTTGCCTAATTAAAATTATTCAACTTAATTTCCACAAAATTATTAAATAGTGAAACGTTAATACTCTAGGTAAATTAAGTATTAAGTGTAACTTACCACACGGCGTCTGTTAGCATGATCAACCATATCGAGAAGAGGGTAAGCTTCTTTTATTTGATCCAAGGTAACTACCTTTTTGAACCCTAATCTAATGAGTTTGTTAATTTTATAAACATATATTTTTATTACTCATTAGCTATTTGTATTATATCATCCTGTCCAACAAAAAGTACACATTTATTATGCCAATGTGTAAAAACTTTCAGGGGGCTTGGAGCATGGATAACTTGGTCAGGATAAATCTAAAAGTTTTCATGAAAATAAAGTATTAAAAAAATTTCTATTACTTTAATATTAAACCATTTTTGAATCATAGTAGCTTTTGCG
This sequence comes from Girardia tigrina, assembly GCA_001938485.1. Classification (NCBI taxonomy): domain Eukaryota; kingdom Metazoa; phylum Platyhelminthes; order Tricladida; family Dugesiidae; genus Girardia; species Girardia tigrina. The sequence continues at coordinate 1,718 of MQRK01151943.1, read as the reverse complement.
TCAGTTAGGTGGCACGCGTTTGTCAGAAAAGCCACCGGAATTGTTGCGTCCCCATCAGCTGTTTTAATTTCATTAAATAGTTGAATAGCTGGAGCCAAAGGGGTTTGGCCCCTAGCAATAACTCCATCAATATCGAATAGAATACCAAATGTTGGCTAAATTTTTACAAAATATAAATAACTTTTTCATATTTATTAAGAAGTTTTACCATACATTTTACAAAAGAAATTACGAATAAATTGAACGGATCCCAAAAATTACTTATGATAGGAAAAAATTTAGATTTTTAATATTAATAGTTTACTGAAAAGTGTCAAACAATTAACCCCCAAGAATGTCTAGAAGACAAACAAGAAATAATTTACCTCGTGGTTTACATTATCACTCTTATAGACATAACTAGAGTTAAACTGATCACTCGCTTCATCGTTGTCCTTGTCGTCATCCATAGTGAAGATGGTCTGATAAGACTCAATACATTTAGTACCATAAATACCGATCTATGTGTGACAAAATATCTCGTTTCATTAGCCAAATAGACTTGTTGTGTGCGCAATGAATCAGGATATCCGTTAATACGTCGTTTCGTAAATTTCGCAATGATTAACAATCTATTGAGGCGTTAAACCTAATGACATGATAAATAATTGTTATATGTGAAAACGAGCATTGATTGACGCTACGAGTATAATATATGAGCGTATTATCACATAATATTAAATCGCACAGTTTGCTGACATTCGTTAATTTGAAAATATTTATTTTTACTACACATGAATTTTTATAAAAATTCACAAATCGAAGCTCGTCCTACTTCATATAAACATAAACTATTTAGTGAATACAAATGATGGGGTCGTTGATCCGGGAAAATCTCATTGAAATTAAAGAGCAATTATTATTTATATTTTGTCCAAAAATTATTTCAAGATAAAATAAAGTCAGAAAATAAATCTTTAATTTTGGTTGATTATCTTTTCAATTTCGAAACATTTTTCGTAGCATTAAAATTTCTGTTTGGTATGACATTACTTATCTGTCTTATTTGTCTTACTTACTCGAAGGGTCTCCAAATTGGACCATTAAACCAAAGAAAAATGATTATAATGTACACAAACCTATCATAAAAGTACAATTATTATACAAATTTGAGATTTTAGCACTAAATAATACTAAATATTTATTAAACTCGTGTAAGAAAATAGATTCATAAAACTTTAGTGTAAACAACATTTTATTGAAAAATTAGGCCAAATGTTGTCCTAAGTTTTATTTGATTAGAGATATTTGTTATAAAATATAATTATTTTCGAAATAACAATAATCGAAATAACAAAATCGAAATAACAATTTTTACATTAAATTACTTCAAAATATTTAAAAACTTTTTGCACGTATATTTATATTTTATTGATAAATAAATAAAAAATAAAGCATTTTTTAAAATATTGTAATGAGATCTTATTCGATGTTTTACATCATCATCACCTATCATAAATGCATATAAATTATTTAAAATACAAAGTAAAAACATGGTTATATCATACTATGAAAATATGAGCTGTTTTTTGTGAAAGTGGCCTAAGTCCAATATTTAATTACTTTCCATCGATTGTAAATGCCCAATAATATGGGTTTTGAGATAGAAATTAATTTTTTTAATAGCTTCACCCAACCTGCTTAGCACTGACCAACAGAGTTTTGAACAATATTAGGTG
>MQRK01151911.1:0-10888 GCA_001938485.1 Girardia tigrina | reverse complement strand
GGTTAGGTATAAAATTTCTCATATGTCTAGAAAAAAATTATTTTCGTCTTTTTAGTGCATTGGTAATGCTTGAAAAACGTGGTTGTTTTTATAAAAAAAATTTTTTATTAATAATATTATTTAATTAAAAATAAAAAATCATGCATTTAAGGGTTAAATATATTTTTAATCGATATTTTGGGTGTTTTACTAAGAATATATATTTAAAATTGTAAATTTCTTTTCTTGAAGTTTTGTAACAATTTTCCATAATACGAATGCTACAAATGGCTTATGAATTATTTTCAGGCATCATTTCTAGGTTACGAAAGAAATTAAGAATATGACTTGGTGAATGTTTATCGAGTCAAATTTATTACAACCGGCTGTCGTATTCCTCATATATATTTGTCAAATTTAACTGAAAATTATTAATTTGCGAAATTTATTTTCAGATTTGTCGACATTATAAACTGAATCTAAATTTCTCTTGATAGAAATGGAATAGTATTTCAATATAAATTTTAATAAAAACAACAAAGGTTTTTTAAATAAACTATACAACATTATTTTAATAATATAATATGTTATAGTCGCAATAGTTTCTTTTATAAACATATGAATATCGATATAAGTAAAAAAAACATTATTTTATAATATCCCGGTAGAGCAATTCAAGACTAGTTCTTTTCCTTCGGTGAAAGATTGTCAAATACGACCCATGTCTTATATTGCGTCATATTGTACTTCATGAAATCTTCCATGGTGTGGCTTTCATAGTTTGTTTTCTGAGAGGTGAACCCAAGGAAAAAAACAAAAGGAGCCCAAATAGAACACCATTTTTTAAGATTTAGTGACTTCCAAAAATTGTGGTGGACTTTATTCGTTGTCAGATTAGTCACACCTACGATCTGACAAACTGACTACTGTATATTTTTTACAAACACAATTTTCAAATAATTAATGTCTTTGAATACGGAAAAATCAAACGAAAATCTCTCTTATTGCTTTTGTGTATATTTTATTTTTGAAAGTAACAATTTTTAAGATAAAGATAATTTTTTTCCAAAAACAATATCAACAATTGAATGTTAAAATACAGATAAAGTAGAGATCTCGATATTAACTCTCAATATAAAAATATTAACAAAAGTCATCAACACAATATTTATATAAATCGAACTAAATCCCAGGCAAGTAATTAATTTTTCCTTCAACTGTCGAATGAAAATTGAGGTTACAATTGGAGCTAAAGGAGTCCTCATAACTACAGTATCAATCTGAGTACACTGCCTCTTGCCAAATAAGAAATATACATTTCATTTTGCAACTATTAATAATTCACACAGCTACAAAATTTATGGATTTATGATGTTCGACCATCAAAAAGATTTTTGTTCTTTTTTATTCTTTTTTAGTCGAAATGAACATTTTATATTTCAAGTGGAAAAAAAATTATTTATATTTATTTGAGGTTGCAAGTAAAGTTTTTGATATTTGAAAATTTGATCTAAAAAATTAGCAAAAGTTTTCTAAAATTTGATAAGAAAGTATATAAATCTCCCAATAATTAACGTTTTATTATCTTACACATTAAATTATAATTGCGGACGATGAAGTTCAGAAACATGTACAATAATGAATTTCTTATAAAAGCTAAAAAATGGTATATCGTTCGTTCTTTGACAGATTTACCTTTTTTGTAATTTTAATTGATTTTTTTCTTTTTCTCTTTTTTCATTTTTGTGTACGATAACATTTAAAAGGACAAAACAGTTTAACTCAAAATACAGTCAAGTGCATACAAAATACTTACACACATATATCCTAGAATTTAATTGAAAAAATTTATTTATCTTTATAAATGAATGTGAAGTTCAGTTGAGTACAAAGTTAGGGGATAGCAGTTATTAGAAAGACAAATGAGCAATTGAATGCAGAAACGTTATTATTTCTACTCTTCCATAGGATTCGACAACACGTTGCACTCGTTCATTAATCTGGCGATACAGTTTCTTTATTGGATGTATAAAACCTACATTTGCATGTAGAAATGTTGCTTTCTGTTTAGTCCTGTCGCCTCCTAGACTGACTAAAAAGTCCCATAGATTTGGATGGTGGGAGTGAAAAATGGTCTGCAAACCGTAATGCTACCCTTCGAAAGCATTATTCGTAGGAGCTATCCAATCAAAACCTGCTGTATGCTTCTTCCAGGCATGAATAGGATAAAAAGCTGGTCCATGATTTCCACACCGAAACCTTCTTTCTTGAAAATACATATGTTCGAAGAATGTTAAAATTTCATCCAACTGTTCGCATTCTGGTTTAGTCTCTGCTAATATATCAAATGCTTCTGAAATGTCGTCAAGCGGGATAAAAGCTAAAGCAGCTATTGAACGTATAAACTGGTTTTTCAATTCAAGTTAAACCTTTTTCACTCCAAGTTAAAATATTTTCACTCCAAATTAAACTTTTTCCATTTCAAGTTAAACCTTTTTCATTTCAAATTAAACCTTTCTCATTTCAAGTTAAAACCTGACCATAAACCTTTTACATTTTATGTATCATTATGAACATTAAAGAATATTACATTCGCTCATTAAATGTATTTTAAATGTTGATATTATTGACTGTAATAAATACTGTGAATACAATTGACTTAAAATAAATTTCCATAAACTACCGATTTAGAAGAAGGTTCATAATAGAAAATCAAAATTATATTACAAATGTCGAAGCAGACAAATAACAAGAAAAAGAGCACAGAACTATAATTTGATGGGGTGGGATAAAAAATATCCTTACAAACTGTTACAATGAGGGCCATACAATCAAGGAATCTTCCCAAATTGCCGGAATAAATCTTCAAACTGCAAAATCAATCTTTCGGAAATATAAGAAGGATCAGGAAATTCTTGTGAAAGAGGAACATGACGGGCGAAGAAATACGAAATTGCCTATAAATTTGCTGAATACAATCGAAAAAATTGTCGAAGAAAATCTGGGAATAACCCTTGAAACAATAAAAGAGAAGATCTTGGTGTCACATAATGTAATATTGAGGATAATATCAATTCATAGTGCCCTGAATAAGCTTAAAATAATATTCAAATGCGCAACAATTCAGCTTGAGGATAGGAATTCACCCCGAATTATAGTCGAAAAAGCGGAATACGCCTTACGTTTCTCGAGAGCCGTTCGCCAGGGTCGGAGGTCGATAATATTTATCGACGTATCCGGGTTCAATTACCGTATGTGGCGAAGAAAGGCAAGGTCAAATGGCAACACATCAGCGATTTTGACGGTTCAAACAAACAAAGGAAGAAACTTTGGTTGCTGCGAAGAATACGAAATGGATAGTATACCATGAAATCATCCAAAAGTCGGTGGTGAATTCTGTAATTTTTAGTAACTTCTTAAGAAATTTGCTTCAAAAGCTCCAGGAAAAAGGACTGAATTCGAATTGGTTGGTTATGGATAATGCTAGTATTCATCATACGCTGGAGGTGTCAGAGGTTTTAGAGGGAACTGACCATATCCTGATATTTCTACATCCCTATTCTAAATTATGAATCCAATAGAAGAAGTCTTTTCGAAAGTCAAGCTTTCGGCACGAAACTTATTGACGGATCCATTGAATACTCTTTCTTTGTTGGATGTAATTGGGGAATCCATCACTACTGTTACACCTACGGACTGTAGAAACTATTACTCCAATATGTGCATGAAGTTGCTATTGCTAAAGAGTCTTTATGAGTTTACATGTTTTATGATTTTTATGTACTAAATTGTCAGATTCGTATTTTTTTTGTTTGGGATCAATTGATAAATATGATAAACAACAAAGAAAATCATGTTAAGATAAGTAGAAATATTATTTGACCGGGTCCTAAAAATATGTTATATACAAAAATGGAAATATTGTCTTAATGGAGACTGTGTCAAGATAATGATTTATTTGTGTCGATTAACCATTTCGAGACTCTCGGTACATATATGTACCACTAAATTACACAGCTGATCTCGAAACCATTTCGAAAGAGTTTATGGTAAAACATGTCTTTCTTCTCATTTGTGGAGAATATTGTCAGAGCTTTTTTCGGTGAACTCACCACCAATTCTGTTTTACTGATTTCTAAAGTATTTAACAATCTTTTATAATTGATTGTTTTACAGTCTTCGTCATATTCTAATCAAGACATGTACGACTTTATGCAACTCAATGATCGCATTACACAGTAGGACTGCCTGATACATTCCTAATTTATTCTTCAGATCTCATTTGTATTTACCAAAGAGAATACGTTGGCAATAAATCTACAGAGTTGGGTTCAGTATGTCAATTAGTTGTAGCCATTTAAAGATTAATAAACTGATAAATCAAAAGTTAATACTTTAATCTGAAAAAAGTATATCATTACTTGTCCCCTATGTCCTGACTCAAAGAAATTTAATTATTTAAAAAGTTTAAATAAATCAAATGAGTTACATTTTAATAATTAAATTGATTAATAAAAAACTTATACTTCGAAATATAAAACTTATAATTTTTAATATTATTATAACGTGAAATAAATGAAATAAACACCAATAGAAAGATTGAAAAAAACGTCAATTAAAACTTTTATTTAAATGAGAAATAATAATAATAGTCGTTTGCTTAATAAATTAAAAATTATTAACTTATTAAATAAAAACTTGCTATATTTTATTCTGATGAAAATATATTTTATCTTAGAATATATGAATACATATAATACAGACAAATATTTTCCTCTAAAATAGCTTAGAATAAAGGAAATCCAGTATACAGGGAAATTGATAAATTATATAGAAATATGAATAAATATTTCAAATATGAATAAATAAAATAGACCAGATGCGAAATATTGTATCTGTTATGTTATAGAACTATTTTTAACATTTTTTATAAATTTGTAAACCAAAATCCAGGAGGCGGCATTAGGCTAAAGTCGCATATCATATTTTGCAATTCATTATCACGATTGAAACATGAAACATAATATTCACATATTCTTCTTTTTTTCAAGAAAAAAAGTAATATATTTTGTATATTTATAATTTGTTGATGAAACGAAGCCCGTCAGTTCGTTTATTCCGCCTTGATTGATCAAATGTTACAAAATTTTTGTTTCTTTCAATCTTTTCTTTTGGAAAAATAATCGCACGATGCATGACTTGATGACGGATTTACGAGAACAATAATAAATTGTAATATGTGAATGTGAAAAAAAATAATAAATTATGTGAGAAGTATTTGTAATATCATTTTAAGAAATCATTTTTTCTTCAATTTATACATTTATTATAAACAATTTTCAAACAAAAGTTTCAACTAATTTCTTAATTAATAATTAATCCGCCGATCTCTATTATTAAATAATTTTTCATTTATTTAAAATTTTAATCAAATCAAAATAATATTTAATTTTTTAATTTTAAAATTTTATTGAAAATATTCATGACAATTATTATTTTAACTTGTATTTAATTTGTAATGTCTATTTAATTATTAATATATTTAATTTTATACTGTTTTTTTATAATTTTGTTTTTCAAATGAAATATTATATGCTGTTTTTAATTTTGCGTTTTTAAAAAACATTTTCTAATATTTTTACTATTTTTGAAATTTTCGAAAATACCTTATATTTAATACAGTAGATTCTGTTTTTATGCGGTTTTGAAATAGTGTGGTTTTAAAAAAAATATTATGCAATAAGAAGCTTCCAGTTCATTGGATGGCCAACAAGAAAGTGTGGGTAACTACCGCAATTTTCAGAGTGGTTTAATCGATATTTTATTCCAGAAGTTAAGAAATATTTGCTAGATAAAAGTCAAAGTAATTGTGCTTATCTATAACGCGACAGGTCATCCACATCCCAATGTCGCGATAGTCTTTCTTCCACCAAGTACAACCAGCATTTTTCAACCATTGGATCAGGGTATCATCTGCAATTTGAAAAAAAAACATTATGTAAAGTGAGCATTTATGCACTTTTTAGACAAGATAGAGAATGAAGAGATGACAGTTATGGATGTCTGGAAAAAATTTCGATTTTGGATTGCATAAATCATGCTGATTTGGCTGTTAAAGCTACAAAACGACAAACTTTAAACGCTTGCTTGAAAAATTTTGGCCAGAATGCAGTAAAGGGAAAAGCCTACCAGAAGAAATATCAACTACAGAATATCTTTTTAACTATTGGAATCAGTACCCATTTTATGTGATTTTATTGCATTATATCATATTTATGCGGTTCTTAGAAATTTTGGTTAATATTGGTTTAGAATAATGTTATCCACACAGCCTTTACTAAGAGACTGTTTAAATGTGGTTTTAAACTTGTGAATATGATTGATGAATAAAACAGTTGACGAAGTATGATGAAAAGGTATAAATGTGTGAGAGAAGACAGACAAGAAAATAAAAAAAACGAAAACGACGAAAGTCTGGAAATTAAGGTAGAAAGAGTTATCCCCAACTGAAAAATTAGAAACAAGATACTGCTTAAGAATATTCAACGAGACAGAGAGTTCATCTTTCTTAACTGAATACAATCTGCTCAATTTTTGAATTGAATTACAAAAATTAAAAATTTGAAAGAAATGATGTACCTTTATAAAAACATCTACACCTTTTCAGATGGTATCTGTCACATTCACAAAATTAACGTATTAAAAAAGACAGCTGGAACAATTTGTGCAAAAATTTTAGTTTTTATCCTTATTTTTATCCATGAAAATCTGCAACTATTTCATAAGTACAATATCAAACATAGACCGATTGAAGTTCGAGAAATCTTGAATGTTTGATCTAACCTAGGCATATTAAGGTCAATTAAATTAATTAATTTTTATGGTTTATTAATTTTTTAAGTAAAATTAAAATCAGTAATTTGTCAATAAAATAAGAAAAAAATTAATTTTAAAAATAAATGGCGAAAAATCCTTTGTTTATATAACCTTTGACAAATTCTGTATTTTTTATCTTAAGAAAGACAATGGATTTTGTAAAAATATATTTTTCTATGTTGGTTAATAATGCCTTTTTGTAAAAAAATGTATTATTTAGAATTTTTTGTTTTAATCTTAAAATAATAAATTATTTAATGGAAACCCGACATAAACTGTTAAATTTTAAAATAAATTGAATGAATAATACAAATTTACAATTTTTTGTTTTATAAAAGAAATTTCATTTGCTATGATCATTTTCTTCTTGAAACCGGTATTAAAACATTAAATACCAATGTTTTCAAATGGGAACATTATTTTTTTAAAATAAAGAATAATTACTCGAAGTAATAAATTATTTCTGAGAAAGCGGCCACCGGATCGAGTAGTAGCAGCCGGCGCTCCTTTATCGTACGGAGAGATTCTGCCCGACGAGAATGATCGGGTGTGTCAATAAAGCATGGAGCTCGTCGGTCACCGGTCAGTGCACTGGTAGAAGCTGCCATTGCATATTCATTCGCAGAAACTCCCCGTTGAATGTGGTCATCCATATGACGGTAAGTACCCCCCTGGATGTCGATCCACACGCACAATAGCGGTGAGCCCAACTGGCGATGTCGTGTTGACCAGCAGTGCGCCGTCGAATCTAGTGCTGCGGTATCGAACTTGATCTGTCTGATCCAATCTGTTGCTGACGCTTGCCGAGATCGACAGTTAGATTAGTAATCGTCAATGTATCGATGAAAACGTGCTGACATTCAAACAGTGAATACATGCAGAAAACGCTGTCGCAATAATTTTTATTTCAAACAACGTGTTTACCTTTATATTTTTAAAACATTTGTTAATAAAATTTTTCAACAATTATTATTTTCTATCATTCAGTTATTTGAGAACCACATTTTCATTCTACCATAGATTTTACGCATTGACTGCTGTCAAATAATCCAGTTTTTTCAATTGTCACGCTGTTAGTCATTGTTTAGTTACATTTTCAAACCACATCAAGGAATAATAAAAAAAAATTGGTAATTAATAGGTTAAGTTTTACTGAACGAGCTATAATCGAACGAAATCAATAAAAGGCTCTATAAAAATGAGAAAGAGAAACGGTCGTCATAAGGACCAAAATTGATGATTAGAAAAACAATCCAGTCTTGAAGATCTGGATTAATTGATAAATTTGGTAACGTATTTGTAAGTTTCCCATATGTTAACGCAAGTTTATTTTACACGTCATTTTATAAAAGCAGTTATTTTATGTAATTCGCTTATAATGTGATATTATATTTTAATAATACATTTATATTCAGTTAATATTTAAAATTATTTTTTTTAACTTCTTTTAATGATGAAAATTAAAAACCTTTATCGAAATCAGCTTTTAGTTCATCTATTAATTCTGAATTTCCTGAAACTCTATAAATGCCTTCAATTTCCATACCACGAGTTTCAATGACTGATATCAAACGTAATATTATTAAAGGAACCCCTCTAAAATACAACATAATTAAGAAATTATAATGTGAGTTTGTTCTTTACCGATTTTCAACTTTTCCTAAACTGGTTAACTCTATTCCAAAAACTCTTTTAAGACGTTTCATATCCGGTAAACAATCTGGAGGGACTCTGTCTGAGCATTTCCGGTGAGCCTGGATCGAATTTATAATTCAAGCGATGACAAATTGACACAATAATTGGTAATATGGAAATATTAATTTAATTAAAAACTTTTAAAACTTGAAATAAAAATTCAAAGTAAATGTTATTATTTTAAAAACACTATATGAATATAGGCAAAAAAAATATGTAAAGTCAGTAAAGTTCTTTTACAAATTCGAGATGTACATATTATGATGATACATCGATCAAATTATACTATCACTATCTTTCACCGACCAATGTGCGACGGCAACAGATGAGCTTTGCTTTTCTACACACATTTTCAAAGAAATTCAGAGATATTCAAAGAAAAATATTCTTGACATGTTTTTCCAGTTCTGATAATAGTAATGAAAGGGTAACCCTTAAAACCCTTCTCTATGGATTTAAAAGGTGCAAATCTTTGGGAGCGAAATCCGGACTGTATGGTGGATACTGCCACTGTTCATAACCCACATTGTCCCACTTTTGTTGTTGAGAAGTAGACTTATGGATATGAGCCTTTACATGCATCATATTTTGTGAAGTTGGTTGAGTAGCTCAGATAAATATCGACCATTTATCGCCATTCATTTATCAAGGAAATCAATTTTAATGATTTCACGACAGTCCGACAAAACTTTAAACATTGATAACACCTGTGAGATGTTACACAATGGAGTATGCGTGATGCATATTCATGAGTGAGTCATCTTCCGTAAAAATCTTATCCAATAATTTTTAAACAGGTTGTTGAAACAGTTACAAATTGACTGTGCAACAATTTAAACGGAAGCAGTTTATTTTGATCCCTATTTGTTTTGACTCCGTTTGTTTTGACCCCAGTTATAATTTAATTGAATTATTTTTTTTTATTTGTGATGGATCTAAACCAATTTTTTTTAAATTTAATTTTATGAATATTTTTCATTTAGACAGTCTCGACCCCATTTTGTAAGATTTAATTTTATGAATATTTCTTTTTTAGACGGTTTTGACCCCATTTTTTAAATTTGATTTTACGAATACTTTTATTTTTGATGGTTTGAACCAAGTTTTTCGTTAAAGTTTATTATTTTTGTATTTATTCGTACTGTTCATTTGACATTAAAATGTTTTTTTCAAGTGAATACTTAATAAACATTAAATTTTTTGCAATGTATTTTTATATAAACCAGAAAATTCTTATTAATGAAGTTTCATTGAATAGTATAAAAACATGCAATACTATTTTAAAAGTATTTTTAAATAATTCAGAAAAGAATCAGAAATAAATTTTTTTATAATTCACGGATTGGATCATAATTTTATCATGATCTCCTAATCCAGAGTCAGCCAACAAAAAATTCTCAAAATGGTTCGGAAACTTCTGATGAAGAGTATATGATTCGGGTAACTCAATAGATTCACGATTAATCGGCTGAACCGAGACTGCATTATAGGCATTTCTTGTGCAAAGGATCACTTGACGGATTAAATTGAAATTACAAAAATTACAAAACCATCTAAAATAAAATAATAATTAAATTAAACTACAAATGGGGTCAAAACCGTCCAAAATAAAACGATAATTGAATCAAACTAAAAATGAGTTCAAAATCATCAAAAATCAGAATATTCATAAAATTAAATTTAAAAAAATTAGTTCAGATCCATCAAAAATAAAAAGAAATAAAAAGAAATAAAATAATTAAATTTAACTACAACTGGGATCAAAACAAGCGGGATCAAAACGGTGGTATTGTCAAAACAATGCATACCAAATTTATATAATAGTCACGCGTTTAACTAGTTAGAAATTTCGCAAACAATTAGGCGAGTTCCAAGATCTTTAAGGATAGAATGAGTGGATCCTTTACTAATGCTAAGACGTAGTTCGAGTTTACATAAATGGATCTTTCTCTTTGTGATTTTCTGTCACAATTTCCGCTTTTCTTCGGAAAGGTTCATTAGTCTTCATTCTTTTTCCGAGTCAAAAATATATTTTCATTCATTTTAAGTCCCAAAATACAATTGTAAATGGTTGCATGTGATTGACAACCATTTTAATATGGTTTCTGCAGTGGTTTGTGAATTTGGGTGCTGTCAATCTTTCTGAGGAAGATAGGTTGATAGTACTTCTGTATTCAAATCCGATAAAGTCATGTTAAATGTAGAAAATGATTTTATATGAGATCTAATTATGCATGGATTGTTTCATATTATGACATACAATATGACATATTGATAAAACGAAGTCCGGATGAAAATCTTCTTTTAATAACCAAAGTCATCCAAATCTCTTAGTTAC
>MQRK01151910.1:0-10875 GCA_001938485.1 Girardia tigrina | reverse complement strand
GGTTAGGTATAAAATTTCTCATATGTCTAGAAAAAAATTATTTTCGTCTTTTTAGTGCATTGGTAATGCTTGAAAAACGTGGTTGTTTTTATAAAAAAAATTTTTTATTAATAATATTATTTAATTAAAAATAAAAAATCATGCATTTAAGGGTTAAATATATTTTTAATCGATATTTTGGGTGTTTTACTAAGAATATATATTTAAAATTGTAAATTTCTTTTCTTGAAGTTTTGTAACAATTTTCCATAATACGAATGCTACAAATGGCTTATGAATTATTTTCAGGCATCATTTCTAGGTTACGAAAGAAATTAAGAATATGACTTGGTGAATGTTTATCGAGTCAAATTTATTACAACCGGCTGTCGTATTCCTCATATATATTTGTCAAATTTAACTGAAAATTATTAATTTGCGAAATTTATTTTCAGATTTGTCGACATTATAAACTGAATCTAAATTTCTCTTGATAGAAATGGAATAGTATTTCAATATAAATTTTAATAAAAACAACAAAGGTTTTTTAAATAAACTATACAACATTATTTTAATAATATAATATGTTATAGTCGCAATAGTTTCTTTTATAAACATATGAATATCGATATAAGTAAAAAAAACATTATTTTATAATATCCCGGTAGAGCAATTCAAGACTAGTTCTTTTCCTTCGGTGAAAGATTGTCAAATACGACCCATGTCTTATATTGCGTCATATTGTACTTCATGAAATCTTCCATGGTGTGGCTTTCATAGTTTGTTTTCTGAGAGGTGAACCCAAGGAAAAAAACAAAAGGAGCCCAAATAGAACACCATTTTTTAAGATTTAGTGACTTCCAAAAATTGTGGTGGACTTTATTCGTTGTCAGATTAGTCACACCTACGATCTGACAAACTGACTACTGTATATTTTTTACAAACACAATTTTCAAATAATTAATGTCTTTGAATACGGAAAAATCAAACGAAAATCTCTCTTATTGCTTTTGTGTATATTTTATTTTTGAAAGTAACAATTTTTAAGATAAAGATAATTTTTTTCCAAAAACAATATCAACAATTGAATGTTAAAATACAGATAAAGTAGAGATCTCGATATTAACTCTCAATATAAAAATATTAACAAAAGTCATCAACACAATATTTATATAAATCGAACTAAATCCCAGGCAAGTAATTAATTTTTCCTTCAACTGTCGAATGAAAATTGAGGTTACAATTGGAGCTAAAGGAGTCCTCATAACTACAGTATCAATCTGAGTACACTGCCTCTTGCCAAATAAGAAATATACATTTCATTTTGCAACTATTAATAATTCACACAGCTACAAAATTTATGGATTTATGATGTTCGACCATCAAAAAGATTTTTGTTCTTTTTTATTCTTTTTTAGTCGAAATGAACATTTTATATTTCAAGTGGAAAAAAAATTATTTATATTTATTTGAGGTTGCAAGTAAAGTTTTTGATATTTGAAAATTTGATCTAAAAAATTAGCAAAAGTTTTCTAAAATTTGATAAGAAAGTATATAAATCTCCCAATAATTAACGTTTTATTATCTTACACATTAAATTATAATTGCGGACGATGAAGTTCAGAAACATGTACAATAATGAATTTCTTATAAAAGCTAAAAAATGGTATATCGTTCGTTCTTTGACAGATTTACCTTTTTTGTAATTTTAATTGATTTTTTTCTTTTTCTCTTTTTTCATTTTTGTGTACGATAACATTTAAAAGGACAAAACAGTTTAACTCAAAATACAGTCAAGTGCATACAAAATACTTACACACATATATCCTAGAATTTAATTGAAAAAATTTATTTATCTTTATAAATGAATGTGAAGTTCAGTTGAGTACAAAGTTAGGGGATAGCAGTTATTAGAAAGACAAATGAGCAATTGAATGCAGAAACGTTATTATTTCTACTCTTCCATAGGATTCGACAACACGTTGCACTCGTTCATTAATCTGGCGATACAGTTTCTTTATTGGATGTATAAAACCTACATTTGCATGTAGAAATGTTGCTTTCTGTTTAGTCCTGTCGCCTCCTAGACTGACTAAAAAGTCCCATAGATTTGGATGGTGGGAGTGAAAAATGGTCTGCAAACCGTAATGCTACCCTTCGAAAGCATTATTCGTAGGAGCTATCCAATCAAAACCTGCTGTATGCTTCTTCCAGGCATGAATAGGATAAAAAGCTGGTCCATGATTTCCACACCGAAACCTTCTTTCTTGAAAATACATATGTTCGAAGAATGTTAAAATTTCATCCAACTGTTCGCATTCTGGTTTAGTCTCTGCTAATATATCAAATGCTTCTGAAATGTCGTCAAGCGGGATAAAAGCTAAAGCAGCTATTGAACGTATAAACTGGTTTTTCAATTCAAGTTAAACCTTTTTCACTCCAAGTTAAAATATTTTCACTCCAAATTAAACTTTTTCCATTTCAAGTTAAACCTTTTTCATTTCAAATTAAACCTTTCTCATTTCAAGTTAAAACCTGACCATAAACCTTTTACATTTTATGTATCATTATGAACATTAAAGAATATTACATTCGCTCATTAAATGTATTTTAAATGTTGATATTATTGACTGTAATAAATACTGTGAATACAATTGACTTAAAATAAATTTCCATAAACTACCGATTTAGAAGAAGGTTCATAATAGAAAATCAAAATTATATTACAAATGTCGAAGCAGACAAATAACAAGAAAAAGAGCACAGAACTATAATTTGATGGGGTGGGATAAAAAATATCCTTACAAACTGTTACAATGAGGGCCATACAATCAAGGAATCTTCCCAAATTGCCGGAATAAATCTTCAAACTGCAAAATCAATCTTTCGGAAATATAAGAAGGATCAGGAAATTCTTGTGAAAGAGGAACATGACGGGCGAAGAAATACGAAATTGCCTATAAATTTGCTGAATACAATCGAAAAAATTGTCGAAGAAAATCTGGGAATAACCCTTGAAACAATAAAAGAGAAGATCTTGGTGTCACATAATGTAATATTGAGGATAATATCAATTCATAGTGCCCTGAATAAGCTTAAAATAATATTCAAATGCGCAACAATTCAGCTTGAGGATAGGAATTCACCCCGAATTATAGTCGAAAAAGCGGAATACGCCTTACGTTTCTCGAGAGCCGTTCGCCAGGGTCGGAGGTCGATAATATTTATCGACGTATCCGGGTTCAATTACCGTATGTGGCGAAGAAAGGCAAGGTCAAATGGCAACACATCAGCGATTTTGACGGTTCAAACAAACAAAGGAAGAAACTTTGGTTGCTGCGAAGAATACGAAATGGATAGTATACCATGAAATCATCCAAAAGTCGGTGGTGAATTCTGTAATTTTTAGTAACTTCTTAAGAAATTTGCTTCAAAAGCTCCAGGAAAAAGGACTGAATTCGAATTGGTTGGTTATGGATAATGCTAGTATTCATCATACGCTGGAGGTGTCAGAGGTTTTAGAGGGAACTGACCATATCCTGATATTTCTACATCCCTATTCTAAATTATGAATCCAATAGAAGAAGTCTTTTCGAAAGTCAAGCTTTCGGCACGAAACTTATTGACGGATCCATTGAATACTCTTTCTTTGTTGGATGTAATTGGGGAATCCATCACTACTGTTACACCTACGGACTGTAGAAACTATTACTCCAATATGTGCATGAAGTTGCTATTGCTAAAGAGTCTTTATGAGTTCACATGTTTTATGATTTTTATGTATTAAATTGTCAGATTCGTATTTTTTTTGTTTGGGATCAATTGATAAATATGATAAACAACAAAGAAAATCATGTTAAGATAAGTAATTTGATGGGATAATAAGTAGAAATATTATTTGACCGGGTCCTAAAAATATGTTATATACAAAAATGGAAATATTGTCTTAATGGAGACTGTGTCAAGATAATGATTTATTTGTGTCGATTAACCCTTTCGAGACTCTCGGTACATATATGTACCACTAAATTACACAGCTGATCTCGAAACCATTTCGAAAAAGTTAATGGTAAAACATGTCTTTCTTCTCATTTGTGGAGAATATTGTGAGAGCTTTTTTCGATGAACTCAATATCAATTCTGTTTTACTGATTTCTAAAGTATTTGACAATCTTTTATTATTGGTAGTAATTGATTGTTTTACAGTCTTCGTCATATTCTAATCAAGACATGTACGACTTTATGCAACTCAATGATCACATTACACAGTAGGACTGCCTGATACATTCCTAATTTATTCTTCAGATCTCATTTGTATTTACCGAAGAGAATACGTTGGCAATAAATCTACAGAGTTGGGTTCAGTAGTTGTAGCCATTTAAAGATTTAAAAAAAGTATATCATTATTATTAACTTTTATACATAAAAGTATATCATTACTTGTCCCCTATGTCCTGACTCAAAGAAATTTAATTATTTAAAGAGTTTAAATAAATCAAATGAGTTACATTTTAAGAATTAAATTGATTAATAAAAAACTTATAATTTTTAATATTATTATAACGTGAAATAAATGAAATAAACGCCAATAGAAAGATTGAAAAAAAAACGTTAATTAAAACTTTTATTTAAATGAGAAATAATAATAATAGTCGTTTGCTTAATAAATTAAAAATTATTAACTTATTAAATAAAAACTTGCTATATTTTATTCTGATGAAAATATATTTTACCTTAGAATATATGAATAAATATAATACAGACAAATATTTTCCTCTAAAATAGCTTAGAATAGAAAAAATCCAGTATACAGGCAAATTGATAAATTATATAGAAATATGAATAAATAAAATAGACCAGATGCGAAATATTGTATCTGTTATGTTATTTAGAGAACTATTTTTAACATATTTTTTATAAATTTGTAAACCAAAATCCAGGAGGCGGCATTAGGCTAAAGTCGCATATCATATTTTGCAATTCATTATCACGATTGAAACATGAAACATAATATTCACATATTCTTCTTTTTTTCAAGAAAAAAAGTAATATATTTTGTATATTTATAATTTGTTGATGAAACGAAGCCCGTCAGTTCGTTTATTCCGCCTTGATTGATCAAATGTTACAAAATTTTTGTTTCTTTCAATCTTTTCTTTTGGAAAAATAATCGCACGATGCATGACTTGATGACGGATTTACGAGAACAATAATAAATTGTAATATGTGAATGTGAAAAAAAATAATAAATTATGTGAGAAGTATTTGTAATATCATTTTAAGAAATCATTTTTTCTTCAATTTATACATTTATTATAAACAATTTTCAAACAAAAGTTTCAACTAATTTCTTAATTAATAATTAATCCGCCGATCTCTATTATTAAATAATTTTTCATTTATTTAAAATTTTAATCAAATCAAAATAATATTTAATTTTTTAATTTTAAAATTTTATTGAAAATATTCATGACAATTATTATTTTAACTTGTATTTAATTTGTAATGTCTATTTAATTATTAATATATTTAATTTTATACTGTTTTTTTATAATTTTGTTTTTCAAATGAAATATTATATGCTGTTTTTAATTTTGCGTTTTTAAAAAACATTTTCTAATATTTTTACTATTTTTGAAATTTTCGAAAATACCTTATATTTAATACAGTAGATTCTGTTTTTATGCGGTTTTGAAATAGTGTGGTTTTAAAAAAAATATTATGCAATAAGAAGCTTCCAGTTCATTGGATGGCCAACAAGAAAGTGTGGGTAACTACCGCAATTTTCAGAGTGGTTTAATCGATATTTTATTCCAGAAGTTAAGAAATATTTGCTAGATAAAAGTCAAAGTAATTGTGCTTATCTATAACGCGACAGGTCATCCACATCCCAATGTCGCGATAGTCTTTCTTCCACCAAGTACAACCAGCATTTTTCAACCATTGGATCAGGGTATCATCTGCAATTTGAAAAAAAAACATTATGTAAAGTGAGCATTTATGCACTTTTTAGACAAGATAGAGAATGAAGAGATGACAGTTATGGATGTCTGGAAAAAATTTCGATTTTGGATTGCATAAATCATGCTGATTTGGCTGTTAAAGCTACAAAACGACAAACTTTAAACGCTTGCTTGAAAAATTTTGGCCAGAATGCAGTAAAGGGAAAAGCCTACCAGAAGAAATATCAACTACAGAATATCTTTTTAACTATTGGAATCAGTACCCATTTTATGTGATTTTATTGCATTATATCATATTTATGCGGTTCTTAGAAATTTTGGTTAATATTGGTTTAGAATAATGTTATCCACACAGCCTTTACTAAGAGACTGTTTAAATGTGGTTTTAAACTTGTGAATATGATTGATGAATAAAACAGTTGACGAAGTATGATGAAAAGGTATAAATGTGTGAGAGAAGACAGACAAGAAAATAAAAAAAACGAAAACGACGAAAGTCTGGAAATTAAGGTAGAAAGAGTTATCCCCAACTGAAAAATTAGAAACAAGATACTGCTTAAGAATATTCAACGAGACAGAGAGTTCATCTTTCTTAACTGAATACAATCTGCTCAATTTTTGAATTGAATTACAAAAATTAAAAATTTGAAAGAAATGATGTACCTTTATAAAAACATCTACACCTTTTCAGATGGTATCTGTCACATTCACAAAATTAACGTATTAAAAAAGACAGCTGGAACAATTTGTGCAAAAATTTTAGTTTTTATCCTTATTTTTATCCATGAAAATCTGCAACTATTTCATAAGTACAATATCAAACATAGACCGATTGAAGTTCGAGAAATCTTGAATGTTTGATCTAACCTAGGCATATTAAGGTCAATTAAATTAATTAATTTTTATGGTTTATTAATTTTTTAAGTAAAATTAAAATCAGTAATTTGTCAATAAAATAAGAAAAAAATTAATTTTAAAAATAAATGGCGAAAAATCCTTTGTTTATATAACCTTTGACAAATTCTGTATTTTTTATCTTAAGAAAGACAATGGATTTTGTAAAAATATATTTTTCTATGTTGGTTAATAATGCCTTTTTGTAAAAAAATGTATTATTTAGAATTTTTTGTTTTAATCTTAAAATAATAAATTATTTAATGGAAACCCGACATAAACTGTTAAATTTTAAAATAAATTGAATGAATAATACAAATTTACAATTTTTTGTTTTATAAAAGAAATTTCATTTGCTATGATCATTTTCTTCTTGAAACCGGTATTAAAACATTAAATACCAATGTTTTCAAATGGGAACATTATTTTTTTAAAATAAAGAATAATTACTCGAAGTAATAAATTATTTCTGAGAAAGCGGCCACCGGATCGAGTAGTAGCAGCCGGCGCTCCTTTATCGTACGGAGAGATTCTGCCCGACGAGAATGATCGGGTGTGTCAATAAAGCATGGAGCTCGTCGGTCACCGGTCAGTGCACTGGTAGAAGCTGCCATTGCATATTCATTCGCAGAAACTCCCCGTTGAATGTGGTCATCCATATGACGGTAAGTACCCCCCTGGATGTCGATCCACACGCACAATAGCGGTGAGCCCAACTGGCGATGTCGTGTTGACCAGCAGTGCGCCGTCGAATCTAGTGCTGCGGTATCGAACTTGATCTGTCTGATCCAATCTGTTGCTGACGCTTGCCGAGATCGACAGTTAGATTAGTAATCGTCAATGTATCGATGAAAACGTGCTGACATTCAAACAGTGAATACATGCAGAAAACGCTGTCGCAATAATTTTTATTTCAAACAACGTGTTTACCTTTATATTTTTAAAACATTTGTTAATAAAATTTTTCAACAATTATTATTTTCTATCATTCAGTTATTTGAGAACCACATTTTCATTCTACCATAGATTTTACGCATTGACTGCTGTCAAATAATCCAGTTTTTTCAATTGTCACGCTGTTAGTCATTGTTTAGTTACATTTTCAAACCACATCAAGGAATAATAAAAAAAAATTGGTAATTAATAGGTTAAGTTTTACTGAACGAGCTATAATCGAACGAAATCAATAAAAGGCTCTATAAAAATGAGAAAGAGAAACGGTCGTCATAAGGACCAAAATTGATGATTAGAAAAACAATCCAGTCTTGAAGATCTGGATTAATTGATAAATTTGGTAACGTATTTGTAAGTTTCCCATATGTTAACGCAAGTTTATTTTACACGTCATTTTATAAAAGCAGTTATTTTATGTAATTCGCTTATAATGTGATATTATATTTTAATAATACATTTATATTCAGTTAATATTTAAAATTATTTTTTTTAACTTCTTTTAATGATGAAAATTAAAAACCTTTATCGAAATCAGCTTTTAGTTCATCTATTAATTCTGAATTTCCTGAAACTCTATAAATGCCTTCAATTTCCATACCACGAGTTTCAATGACTGATATCAAACGTAATATTATTAAAGGAACCCCTCTAAAATACAACATAATTAAGAAATTATAATGTGAGTTTGTTCTTTACCGATTTTCAACTTTTCCTAAACTGGTTAACTCTATTCCAAAAACTCTTTTAAGACGTTTCATATCCGGTAAACAATCTGGAGGGACTCTGTCTGAGCATTTCCGGTGAGCCTGGATCGAATTTATAATTCAAGCGATGACAAATTGACACAATAATTGGTAATATGGAAATATTAATTTAATTAAAAACTTTTAAAACTTGAAATAAAAATTCAAAGTAAATGTTATTATTTTAAAAACACTATATGAATATAGGCAAAAAAAATATGTAAAGTCAGTAAAGTTCTTTTACAAATTCGAGATGTACATATTATGATGATACATCGATCAAATTATACTATCACTATCTTTCACCGACCAATGTGCGACGGCAACAGATGAGCTTTGCTTTTCTACACACATTTTCAAAGAAATTCAGAGATATTCAAAGAAAAATATTCTTGACATGTTTTTCCAGTTCTGATAATAGTAATGAAAGGGTAACCCTTAAAACCCTTCTCTATGGATTTAAAAGGTGCAAATCTTTGGGAGCGAAATCCGGACTGTATGGTGGATACTGCCACTGTTCATAACCCACATTGTCCCACTTTTGTTGTTGAGAAGTAGACTTATGGATATGAGCCTTTACATGCATCATATTTTGTGAAGTTGGTTGAGTAGCTCAGATAAATATCGACCATTTATCGCCATTCATTTATCAAGGAAATCAATTTTAATGATTTCACGACAGTCCGACAAAACTTTAAACATTGATAACACCTGTGAGATGTTACACAATGGAGTATGCGTGATGCATATTCATGAGTGAGTCATCTTCCGTAAAAATCTTATCCAATAATTTTTAAACAGGTTGTTGAAACAGTTACAAATTGACTGTGCAACAATTTAAACGGAAGCAGTTTATTTTGATCCCTATTTGTTTTGACTCCGTTTGTTTTGACCCCAGTTATAATTTAATTGAATTATTTTTTTTTATTTGTGATGGATCTAAACCAATTTTTTTTAAATTTAATTTTATGAATATTTTTCATTTAGACAGTCTCGACCCCATTTTGTAAGATTTAATTTTATGAATATTTCTTTTTTAGACGGTTTTGACCCCATTTTTTAAATTTGATTTTACGAATACTTTTATTTTTGATGGTTTGAACCAAGTTTTTCGTTAAAGTTTATTATTTTTGTATTTATTCGTACTGTTCATTTGACATTAAAATGTTTTTTTCAAGTGAATACTTAATAAACATTAAATTTTTTGCAATGTATTTTTATATAAACCAGAAAATTCTTATTAATGAAGTTTCATTGAATAGTATAAAAACATGCAATACTATTTTAAAAGTATTTTTAAATAATTCAGAAAAGAATCAGAAATAAATTTTTTTATAATTCACGGATTGGATCATAATTTTATCATGATCTCCTAATCCAGAGTCAGCCAACAAAAAATTCTCAAAATGGTTCGGAAACTTCTGATGAAGAGTATATGATTCGGGTAACTCAATAGATTCACGATTAATCGGCTGAACCGAGACTGCATTATAGGCATTTCTTGTGCAAAGGATCACTTGACGGATTAAATTGAAATTACAAAAATTACAAAACCATCTAAAATAAAATAATAATTAAATTAAACTACAAATGGGGTCAAAACCGTCCAAAATAAAACGATAATTGAATCAAACTAAAAATGAGTTCAAAATCATCAAAAATCAGAATATTCATAAAATTAAATTTAAAAAAATTAGTTCAGATCCATCAAAAATAAAAAGAAATAAAAAGAAATAAAATAATTAAATTTAACTACAACTGGGATCAAAACAAGCGGGATCAAAACGGTGGTATTGTCAAAACAATGCATACCAAATTTATATAATAGTCACGCGTTTAACTAGTTAGAAATTTCGCAAACAATTAGGCGAGTTCCAAGATCTTTAAGGATAGAATGAGTGGATCCTTTACTAATGCTAAGACGTAGTTCGAGTTTACATAAATGGATCTTTCTCTTTGTGATTTTCTGTCACAATTTCCGCTTTTCTTCGGAAAGGTTCATTAGTCTTCATTCTTTTTCCGAGTCAAAAATATATTTTCATTCATTTTAAGTCCCAAAATACAATTGTAAATGGTTGCATGTGATTGACAACCATTTTAATATGGTTTCTGCAGTGGTTTGTGAATTTGGGTGCTGTCAATCTTTCTGAGGAAGATAGGTTGATAGTACTTCTGTATTCAAATCCGATAAAGTCATGTTAAATGTAGAAAATGATTTTATATGAGATCTAATTATGCATGGATTGTTTCATATTATGACATACAATATGACATATTGATAAAACGAAGTCCGGATGAAAATCTTCTTTTAATAACCAAAGTCATCCAAATCTCTTAGTTAC
>MQRK01151868.1:0-10747 GCA_001938485.1 Girardia tigrina | reverse complement strand
TACACCTACTATTTGATTCCACCTACTATTTTAATAGTAGGTGGAAAATTTTTTGAAAACTTCATTACACCTACTATTTCATGTCCACCTACTATTTGATGTTATCCGTTAATTAATTTGTGATTATTTATGAATTAATTTGTGATTATTTATGAATTAATTTGCGATTATTTAGGAATTAATTTGTGATTATTTATGAATTAATTTGTGATTATTTATTAATTAATTTGTGATTAATTTGATCGACAACGTACAAATCGTTAAATGGTTAAATTAACACTGATTTCGAATAATGACGATTTGTATGATTCCTGCAAGGAATTTTGTGAAAATTTTAATGAAAATACTAATTTATTTGAGGAATGACAATTTTTATCACTTATTAACTAATTATATTGCTAAAAATCAATTTAGCTTTGTAGTGATTTAGCAAATCACAGTTTAAATTCTTTTCATCAAAATAAAAATATTTGTATATATTTTCTTGTGCACGCGGTGTTGAAATTACAAATAATGTTTCCAAAAAAATAAAAAATACTTAGAGAAAAACTATTTATAATTATCAAATTATGTTTAAATAATTTAACAAAAAATAAATTATTCGTTGTTTGAATTTTAATCGAATTTGAATATTATTTATCTTGCGAATGAATGTATCTGAATCGAACTCACTCACGTTCCCAGTGAGATTAAAACGAATTATCGATAAACATCAATTAGCGTGAGATGTCTTACTGAATTATTTCAAAGCGGTTATTTCTCAACCGCCACCAGTTCCATTGGAGTTTTATTTAAACTGCGATGAGCACGCGTATTTAGGGGAATTAGCGGCGACAAAGAATCTCAAAATCTATTCTTGTGACATCGGAGCGAACGTGAGATTCTGCACGTTTTGCCAATTTATCGAGCTCGATTGAGCGCATCACTGCTCGACTCGCGGTATTTTAGTTAACGACCGCGGCGATTCAAACTGCATCGCAAGTGGGCTAGATGGCGGCTCGATTTTGCTTGATGATGCGTCATCCAAATCCGGTAATTTAATTTTTACCGGAGCCGGTCTTTTCCATCCATTTTG
Source organism: Girardia tigrina (assembly GCA_001938485.1). Taxonomy (NCBI): domain Eukaryota; kingdom Metazoa; phylum Platyhelminthes; order Tricladida; family Dugesiidae; genus Girardia; species Girardia tigrina. Next base: position 9,672 of record MQRK01151868.1, on the reverse strand, counting down.
CCAGAGAAAACAACGTGATTCCAGGTGTTCGTCCGCGTGTCAAGTCCAGCTCCCACTCGCCTCGTTTTAAGCTTAAATTTGCAAAATTTCGTTCGCAAAAAAAAAATTTCGCAAAAAAAAATCTCAATCATGATTTGTCAGTCAAGCTGAAATTTTACAATGATCATATATGTGCTGATAAAATGCGAAATAGTGGAGGAAAAGTGAGTGAATCCGCGTAATGTTGAGATAACACTGCATATTTCGCATTGAGACGGTTCTGTCTGTACAGCACCTTTGCCGACTGTTAAATCAATACAAAATTCGAAATAATAAATTATAATAATTACGATTTAAAAATTAAAACAGAAACTTTCAAAGTCGAAAATTCAGCTCACCCGTCATCAATGACGTATATTTTTCTAGTGTATTTTTGGAGCTTTTTTTGTTTACAATCTGACATTTAATTGCATATGATCCTCAGATTTATTGCCATTTTGGTTGGATTATTTTTTTCTACATAGATTTCTTTTCAAGAATCTAACAAAATGCCTGGTGGATTTTTAATCGGGAAATAATGAAAATAAATTAAACATTTTATAAAACTAACAAACAAAATACAATTGCTGGTGATAGAGTATGTAGAAATATATTCTATAATTGATATATAAAGTGAGATAATAAAATCATGACAAAATTACAAATATATAGTTTTTTATTTCATTTTTTTAATAAAATTACAAATTTCACAAAACTTAAAACATTATTTATTATTCAATTACATAATAAATTCACAAAAATAGTTGACACATTTTTTAATCATTATTATAAAAAAACTATTATTTAATTGAAATAAAAAACATTTTAAACATGTTATTTTTCCAATTATCATATAATATTATTATTTATTAATTATTATGAATTGTATTAAATTATATTATGAATTATTATATTACTATTTATTGTGAATAAATTTGAATACAATTGGTAGTTTGTCGAACACAAAATTTTCAAGCCAATCAAAATTTATTAATTTCGACGGTTTAACCGTCATTGTCAGAACAAATGATTTTTCTAACAAAATATACTTATATAGTGCAGTTAATGATTAATCAATAATTAATCAGTACGTCATCAGTACATCATTTAAAAACTCTCAACAAAATTGTAGAGAATGCAGTTTGAACATTAATTTTAGGATCCAAAGATCTTATATATAACGCTTCATATATCACTCTCTCTCAATATATCTTAAATTGAGTTCACTGAATTTTAAAGTGTTGTGAATTTATATATCTTTTAATATTAATCAATGATTATTTATTATTTTTTTTCAAAAATATCTGTAATTAAATCTATTGGGTTTAAGAATATAATTCATAACACAAATATTTATTTATATTACAATAAACTATTTCCAAACAAATTTACAAGGAACAATATTTTCTTATTTTACACAAAACCAGATATCAGAATTTTATTATAAATATCCATGTATAAATTTTAGTTTTAATTATAAATATTTATATATTAATTAAAAAAATTTTAATGGCTGTTTTTTTTAAATATCAAATGTTTAAAAAATTAATTATTTATAAAATAATTTCAAGTGTACAACATTTTCAAATAGCTTTGATATTTAAAAAAAATATGTATTTTAAAACTTACATTTTTTAACAAATAAAATTTCATTAATTTATTTTTGAGAATTACTTTTTAAAATTAATTAGATATATATTTAATTATAATTCTTTTCAAAAACTTTTGATTTTATATATATGCTTATTTTAAATATTTAAAACTTTTAAGAGTGCTCAATCCCCACATAATACATACTAACTATTTTTAGTTTTTGTTGAATCTTTTTGTTCTCACAAGGGATCAAATACTGTTAAGATCACATAAATCACAGTTTAATTTTTGTGACTATTGTGACCTTTTTTAGGCATAAGGGATCGTCCTATACACCGAATATGCAGTATATTAATAAATTAAAAAGTAATATTAATTAACTTTATTATTTTAATGCTATCAACCCTTCATGTCGTGATGTAATTTTAAAATATACTTGAAAACACAACAAATGAATAATAATTTCAAACGTTTAACTGGTTTTACAGATACGTTAGTGAGAATTTCTGAACCAAATAAATAGTAAGGGTATTGAAGTAAATAATCAATGTTAAAAAAACTGTTGAATATTTGATATCTGAGTTCTAATATGGCATGTTTGGCTATGTTGCAAATCTGCTACAAAATGAGATGAAGGGTTAATATTATTTATTTATAGCCATTAATTTATTATTATTACTAATTTAATTATCACTACAATAATTATTTACTAGGTCACTATAATATACAAATCATTATTCGTTGAATATTTTTTATTTTTTTTGAAAAAAATGTGACAGCTTTTCTCTTTTTCCTTTAAACATTTTTTTAACGCATCATCGTATTTGACTTGTTTTTATTGAATTTAAAAGTTACTTTTCTATAAAAAAGGTTTTAAAATGAATTATTAAGTATTTGTAATTTAACACCACGTAATTTATAACTACAAATGATAAACATGATTGAAAATTAAGTTTTAAATTACCTAATGTACTTTTATTTTTTTGTAAATAAACAACAAAAATATCTCATTTTAAGCGTTGTGGATAATTGAAAAAAATAACGAAAAAAATTATTAGAATAAAATAGTTAATCAATAAAAATAGGTCTGTCAGATATTTCTGAATGGGAGAAACGTCAGAGAAAACGAATACGTTAAAATTGGCGCTTATCACTCGCTAGTTATTGCCATAAATAATCGATTCGTTCTTTCCAAACGTTATTGGGACATTATTGCACTCCAATTGGTATCTCAAAGTTCTGACGTGTCAAATAGCGCCGATCTTGCGGCGGTCATCTTGCAAGAAGGACTGGCTTATGTATGTCTTATCACTCACTCGGCTACTATCGTCAAATCTAAAATCGACATGCATATCCCAAACAAGCGAAAGGGCATCGCGAGCACTCATGATAAAGCGATTGATTCTTTTATCGGAAAAATAGCGGAGGCAATGGATAAAAACATTAGATTTGACGGTAAATTTTATCTTTCATTTTACAATTGATGATCTCATTTGAATTTTAAAAAGAATGATTGCCGTATTTTTAAACCATAACATATAATTTTTAAAGTGTCTGCTTATGCATTGTCCTGAGGGAAAAGTACCGCTTCCTATATTTCAAGCAAGGGTAGCAGTTATTCGTAATAAAGATTATCATTTATTACATGACTCCCCGGAACGAGTTCATAATATAGTACCTCTTTAATTATACAAGACGTACATTTTAACCTTTTCAAATTACTCTTAAAATGACCTGGTCTGTTGATTGGATGGTCATCAATCATTGAATACCATTATAGTGATTGCGTAAATAAATCCATTTTTCATGTTTATTCACAATTCACTTCCAGAATCGGCACCCTGAATACCGGCAAGGAGCTGTTGATAGAGTAGCATGTGTCGTTGATTCTGCACGGTAGTAAATTCAGGAATAAATTGCTATAGCAACATAAAAGAACTTGAATTGTCATTCTTCATCACATATTGTGATAATGTAAAACGAATAAGGAACGATTGCATCAGTTGTTTAGAAAATTCTAACGTTAAGAATGTAATAGACTGTTCAAAATATATTTTTTTAGTATATACCTTTGCTACACTAGTTTAGTAGTGTTCAGAAACCATATCGCAATGTCCAACACAGACTCATAGAGCAGGTTATTTCTTTATGAAACTTTCTCAATTTTAAATTACTTAGATATAATTTCAAACTTTAAAAGATTGTTGAGGATTTAAGAATAGATTTAGATTTTTAAATCATTCAGAGTAAGATAAGATCAGTGTAATTCATTCATTCAATCACTACACATGTAGTCATAAATACAAATTATTTCTCCCAACCTAACGTCGTCATTGTAATTATTGTCAAACCATCTTTTACATAGTTCCCTAAGCGATTGATCCACAACTCACGATCATAAAATAGTAATTTACTGTTTTAAAAAAAAATTTGAAAAATGTTTTTTAAGTGATCCCGTATTGGAAGATAAACATTTTAGCTAAATAAAGAATAATGTTGCGGAGGAAATGAAAACTATAATAACAATCTCGTTAAATTTATTTTTTTAAATTCAGAATACGATCGACTTATTTCAACCGTGAACAAATAATGTTTGAGATTAAGTAATTAATGATGATATTACCAGTTTAAGGGATTTTCAATTTAATATCATTTTCTGCTTATTCCTCAACTTTTTCATCCACCGATGAACTAATAGACTTAGTAGTAGGTATTACCGGTACTGGTCATGAAAAGTGAAACTGTTTAAAAATCATTCTTGTATTTTGATATATAAACATGACGACATTTTTTCTGTTAATCTTATTTGTTTAAAGATATGACTATCTAATTATATTCAAAAATTAATTAATACTATTGGTTCAAAAATATTATCAAAAGAAGAATATCAAAAACTGATGAACTAATTATATTGAATAAAAAATATGAGCACAAGCAGCACAAACAATCTAAAGTAGAGTCATTTATTCTGGATCTTATCTTGCCACAAAACGAACTAACAACAGAAAAGGCTCTCTCCACTTCAACACTTGATGGAGCGATTGTCAATAGAGCTTGATAAAAAATTTCAAATGTTTTCCTGTGGTATTTTGCTCCAAAAACTTTTTAATTCAGTTTTGAGATGCCATATATGTTGTACTACAAACAAAATCGTCTAAATTAAGTTTGAATATAAACTATTGATTTTAAAATTTCAAGAAAGTTTTCAGTAGGCATTGAACATAAACTCTTGCAAGACCAAGATTCCAATGAATATTTATGCTTATGTAACGGCAATTTTTAATAGACGACCAATCATCGAAAATGAAGCTAAATTTATGAGATAGAAAATCTTTAATGATTTCTTCACGAATTTGTCGTATGAAGAGCAAAAAAGATTGAGGTATCTTTAGCTACCATACGAGAAATAGTACTAGTCAAAGAGTCATTCATTTTCTTCTTGAAGTTATTTTATTAAAATGCTTTATTGATTCTTAATTTAATACCGGTTTTTAAAATCCATAATACCGGTATTACCGAAGTTAATTTTCTCTCTAAATACCGATAATACTGGTATTGCAAACCCTACTTAATAGACTGATTATTTTTAATTTAATTGCTTTCATTTACTTTATTTTACAATCACCCGGATGAGTTTATCAATTATTATCATTTGTGTTATTAAAATATTTACATAACGTCTCGATACTTTTACTAAAATTTTAAAAGTAGAAGAAAGACTAAGAACGATATAGCAAACTTTTATCATATTCTTCTTCAATCTAGACTCAGAGAAACTGCTTGGTGATTTGTATAAATTTTCTTTCGATATAATTCTGTCTCAAAATGATCATACAACTCTTCAATTTTTAAATGTAGAAAATGTAATTTAATATTTATTATCTCAACTATAAAGATAATATTCGGATAAATGGAATTCATGTAATTTAAAAACAGAGATTTTCACACAATTTAAAAATAAAAAAAGTATCATCAAGCTATGGAAAGACATCCTAGTCCCAATTAAAACTGATTCAAAGAAACCTGGAAAATAATGAAATGGAACTTTTAATTCGCAAAAATAAAAGGCGATCTTACATATTTACTATTCAGGAGCTCAATACGTTTTTTTAACTCTTACAAGAGAAATTTAAATAAATCTTAGGGTAACAGAAACATTAACATCGAAAAACTGCTTTTGATTAAAATATTGAAAAAATGTTAATTATGATGATTAAGTAAATCAATAATTAAGTGGTCAAATGTGTCATTGTCGCCAGCCCGGGATTTCTGAAAGAAAAACTGCTCGATCATTTGAGTAAAGTTGCGTTTGAGACGAATAATAAGACATTTACGGAAAACAAGAGTAAATTCTTGTTGGTGCACTCGAGCACCGGACACAAACACTCACTGAAGGAAGTCCTGTTAGATCCAACTGTTCAGAGCAAAATGGCGGATACGAAAGCGGCTTCAGAAACAAAGATTTTGGAGGACTTTTTTAAAATGTTGAGAATTGATTCCAATCGAGCTTTCTATGGGTTATATTTTATTTTCGATGTTAACACTTCGTATTCTATTTATTATTATCAGTATAAAAAAGTTTGTTTCAATGTTTCTACATAAACAGTCCATAATTTTGGCATTACAAAGTTCATTATTTGATCGCTGGTATTTAAACCATTAAAATATTAAATTATTGAAATATCATTCGATAATTGAATTTTATTCTGTTACTATAAATAAAATTTGTCAGCGTATAAAATAAGAATTACTAAATTTCATTTTGAAATAAAACAATTTCAGAATTGTTTGTTATTATTGTAGAAAAGTAAAGCAAATTAATGCTTTTTACTAAATTCAATATCACTTAAACGTAACTAAATAAAAAAATTAGTTGTCGTAGTAACATACATAAAATGTATACAAAAGTTAGTGTCCCATTTCGGTTTTTATCACTTCTTTTAAATATATTTATAGCATTACGCAACTAAATAAAAAATAGTCGAGCTAGACTATCCCCACAATTCTCTCCAATGGTCTCGGGCGTACGGGGTGTGGATAGTGACGAAGTTTTCTTTCGGGTTATATCCGCTAACTCTATGATCCAGAGTCATTTATTCTGTATCTTATCTTGCCACGAAACGGTATAGTGCTTGTAACGCTATCATAAGGCTCCGAATTTTTTAACAGCCGTTCAGAGAAGAGCGGATATATAAAATGAAATTAGTAATGTGGAAGTTGTGGTTAGAAAGTTCATTATATCATTATCTCTCTTTTCAATCAAGTGGGGTGCGTACACATTTTTGTTGTTCTATGGATATAAACCATTTCATATTTTCAAAAAAATTCTAATTTCAACAAAATTGATTTTCAGCATTATGATTAGTATATAAGTGATAAAAATCGTCATTTATCAAATAAATTAGTATTTTATTAGCATTTTCATAAATGTTTTCACGAAATTTTCACGAATCATCAAATCGTCATTATTCGAAATCGGTGTTAATTTATCCATTTAATGACTTGTACGGTTTTCGATCAAATTCATCGACTTCCGGGCGTCTTTCTGCGAAGGCGCTACACCGACAATATTGCTTTGATGCGTGCTATCCAGATTGACCACGTCCTTAAAAGGATTCACTTTGGTTCCTCCACAATTTCACATTTAAAAAGTGACCTACAAACAAACAAACTTTTTAGACAAATATTATACCTATAATTTAACTTGGTACTTATATATATTATTGGTCGTTTTATTTCCTCTGACCTCAATTATACTTATAAGTTTTAGATGAGTATGCTAAAGATGTTTCATAATTTTTCTTCGTTTGACTAGATTTGTATTACAAATTGAAAGTAGGCTAAAAATGTCTGACAATCTATTTTTTTAATAAATTTGATTATGAAGAGGTCTTAAATGGCTAATCAGTACAAATAAATAACACATTCGTCAATCATAAAAATATGAATATTTCAATGAATTTTAATTTATTAATAAACAAAAGTAATTAAAACATAATCAGTATATTAAAATCAAGAACCCGTTATAATCAAATTTTATTGTCGCAGTATATTTTGATAGATTTTCCACCATCTTCAGGTTGAATTATTAACAATTTTGCTGTCTTATATATATCAAATTGATGATTATGTAAACATCTTACATAATAACTAATTAAGTTTCTTGAATTCAATTTCTATCTTATAAATTCAAAATTAGCTCTAAACTAATTTAAAAATTATAAAATATCAAAATTCATAAATTAGAATTACTTTAATTTTTAATTATGAACATAGTAAAATCGTACGACATGGACTTCAAAACCATTTTTTAATCAATAATACAGGTCTGTCCAGAAAGTCTTGACCGATTTATAGACAAGTGAAAGAAGCATTTATTGTTATTTTCATCATCATCTCTAATGTGTTCAAAGTATTTTCCATTGTGAGCCACACACTTCTCTCGCCGTTCTAATTCCTTTGGTGAAGAAACTGCGAGGTTTCTCTTTAATCCAACGCCCCAACACCACGTGAACTTCTTCCGCGGAGTTGTAATTTCGTCCTCGGAGGGCGGTTTTCATTGAGGAGAATAAATAAAAATCGTAGGAAGCGAGGTCAGGTGAGTATGGTTGATTGGGTCATACACTGAACCCGATTTCCTGTAGCTTATTTACTGTTTTGTTGGCTGTATGGCGTTATCGTGAAGGTAAGTAATTTTTGAGCTCGTCCTCCCATAAGCCGCCTCCGCTTTTGTTGTATTGCAGCAACAAGACGATCCAGTTGTTAGCAATAGGTATCCACAGTAATTGTCTGCCCACGAGGGAGAACTTCCATTAACAATACACCTTTGCAATTCCAAAAAATTTAAATTATGTGCTTTCTTGTGTAAGCACACAACGAACTTAAACTGGAAGATTGTATCCTTCTACTTGTCAAGAACGATGATGTTGTGAGTCTTGATTGCCCCAATATATCCAAGATTCATCCATGGTTGCCAGTTGTCCAAGAAAATCTAAAGCCGATTGCTTTGCTAACAGTTCGTTGCATATTCTTTCTCTATTAGCCATTTGTACAGGACACAGTAGATGTAGGATTCATCGATTACACATGTTCCTTTTCTCCATCTGATTGAGATGATTTCGAGCTGTCTCCGGGGAAATTGCCAACTCAAGTGCTATGGAGCGAAATGTGCTATATTTGTCAAAGACCAGCTGTTGCAATATAGCGTCATCAATGTTCATTGATGTAGATCTTCCACATTAAAATCGCCGTTGTTAAATTGTGTTACCCATCAACGGCAAGTGCTTTCACTAACAGCACCACTTCCAAGTGCTGCATTCATCTTTTTTACATATAGCGGAGGGATTCAAATTACGTTTCCGGAAGTAATATTTCATGATTCGAATATCACGTTGACTCAAATTCATTTTAACGCAATGGAAATACAACTTTCAAACAATATTGCAAAATAATATTAATTTTCGAAACAATTTGATTACTGATATTTTTTTAAATTAGTTTTCCTACAATAGGAAAAATTGATTATTTTTGAATTATATTTTACAAAATCATTCACAAAAGTATATGTTATCTGTACTGAAAATATCATAGACATTTATCAATGCGTTCAAAAGATACTTAAAGAAAACTATCGGTCAAAACTTTATGGACAGACCTGTATGACCAAATATCATTAAAATCAGTAGACAATATTACATATTATTGAGAAAATTTCAGATTCAGATTACATATTTTAAAACAAACATTTGTGGTGGAAATTGAGTCAGTTTGTATTTTAATTTTGAGAACAAAATAGTTTTCGAATCGTAAAACTGTCTGCAATATCTGTTAATAAGTCTAAATTAAAAAACCCTATCCGATTAATTGATTTAAAAGGTATAAGCCACGCATTGATCGCAAAACAGTTATTTCAATTAATAAACTAAACCATTATGGTAATTCTGCCTTATATTAGGTTGTTCGATATGAAACGGGTCAAACTTCACACCTTACATTTCAATCGCGTATAACTTAACTTTGAACTATCGTATGAAAATAAATAAGGTATTTCTTGACAGATAT
>MQRK01151784.1:0-13452 GCA_001938485.1 Girardia tigrina | reverse complement strand
AATCAAAAATAATAGGCGAGAATTTAATTTTGGAATAAATAAATTTTAGAGCAGTATTTTCGTTATTCCTAACAATAATATTTTGAAAATAGAATGTAAAATCGCAATTTGTTAAATTTAACAACTTTTAAATTACCCCTTTTATATAAAAAATAAAATTATATTTCGATTAATAATTACGTTTTCCAAAATAAAATTAAAATTGCATTTTCATTTATGTCAATTTAATTGTTTTACAATTATATTTTGATTCCAATTAAAATTTCCAAAAGAAAATTATAATTAAATTTTTAATTTACTTTGATTTAATCGTGTAAAATAAAAGTTACAAAAATAGTTTAGTTGATTTTCATTTAGCAAATAAAATATTAAACTTTATATTAATTTTGATTTTATTTCAATTAAATATTTTCATCAAATTTGAAATTAACTTTTTTTACTTTATAATAAATATTTACATAAATCTTTTAATAACCCTACCGTAAAATTTATTTTATTTCTTATTTAAATTAATTTTTACGTTAAATTTCTGAAAATCTTATTTTAACATATCTATAACATTATTTTACGAAATATAATTGTTTATTTAATAATTTGATAAGATTCAAAATTTTTATATTTTATGAACGCACCCAACATCCCCCCCCGTTTTTGAAATTTTTGAATTTTTCCACATTCCTTATTATTTGTTTATCATTTTCATCTTTGAGTCTATAACTCCTCTCATGAATCTGTTCAATGATTTCATAAGGTCCTTTAAATCTGTCGTCGCCTTTCTTTCTTATTTTTTTCATAATCCAAACCTTATCACCCACTTTATAAGTTGCTCGCGTTCCTGTTTCCACCAGCATGTTCTTCTCTTTTATCTTTTGTCTTAAGTTCTCTTTGTCCATTTTACTGTCACTGTACCATTGTTGTCTGTCTATTTTCATCCCAAATACTACTTGTGCTGGGCTACACCCTATCGTTTTCTGTTTTGTAACGTTTATTGCAAATCCTACATCTGGTAATATGTCTGCCCAACTCATGGAGTTTCTCTCTTTAAGGCTTGCTTGGATGAACTCCCGAATAGTTCGAAATTGCACCTTGGGCACTCAAGAAAATATAACGAATAGACGGTATAACATAGGAGAATGGGTGTTAAAAAAAGAAAGAAAATTGTAATAAAATGGAAGAGAGATATGAAGGTCCATATTAAATTATAGAAATATTGCATCCTAGAAGTTATCGATTAAAAAGCAAATATGGGAAAAGTATAATAAAGAATATAGAATGGATACGGGATTTTAAAAGGGGGATGTAAGGATGTGTGAATTATTATTATTATAGTTGTTGATTATTATTGAGATTATTATTATAAACATATTATTATCATTATTAGATGTATGTGGAAAGTATGTGTGATTATGAAGTATAAAATTGAGTAACAGGATTGAGAGTTTGATGATATAATGTATGCATGTAATAGTGTGCGGTGTCAATAATGTGATGCTAACCCAACAGATCTCCCTAATCCAGTTGTCACGACCCAATTGTTCATAATAGTTTTAAGTTCTCAGAGCCCCCAGTGGCTATTAGGGGTCAGCCACAACCCGATTTCAACTTATACTATCTTACAAACTGCTTTAATACTTATTTAATTACTAAGTTCATTTATGGGTCGGGCGCCTCTTCTTGCTCGACATCTGCCTGGCAGTGTCAAGTCCGAAGGGCCTGCGGGTTCAAATAAAGATGGGATGGGCTATGGGCCCCCTACCTAGCGGAGTGTCGATCGGGGATGATTTATACTCTATCTCTGTGTAATATGCGACTTAAGGTACTGTTGTGTATAATATAAAACTCGTTACACTGTTGTGTGTCTATGTTTCAGAAACTTGAGGCAATGTTACGTCTACCTGTAAACTTGCTGCACTGTTATGTATCTCTGTTTTAGAAACTTAAGGCAATGTATTCTGCCGTGTAGGATCAGACTTGCGGCATGGTTATTTGTAGTAATGTTTCACCCTCGAGGGTTTCACTTGTCAGAATGTCAACATGTGTCGTTGTTGCTGCTTAACATCACTATCTTTCAGTATATCGACAAACAGCTCTTAAAAATCAGGATTTTAATTCTCAATAGGTACAATTAAACTAAAATTTACCGCGATATTATTGAAAATAAAATTATCGAAATAACGTATTTTAGCGGGATAGTTATATTTCTCCCTTATTTTCAATTTAACAATAGTTCGTATTAACATCGTTTAAAAATATTAATAAACTAATTTCAATTATTTTGTTTTGTTTCACTTCATCAAGTGTACGTGAAATACAGTTTGAAAAATTCTATTTGTAAATCCAAATTTTCTTAATAAAATTTATCGTATTCGAGTTCCTTAAAACCTTTAAATTAATATATTATTCATTCGATAAATTCAACAATTCCCTATTCTCAAATTCGGAAACAAATAAAATTTGCTTTATCGATAAATCCATGCTTTCCTTATTTATAAAATAAAACTATAACGTTAACCTAATCAATGTTTTTCCCTTAGTATTAGTACGAGAAAGAGAATTTTTTATTATCATTTCACCTGATTCCCTCGTCTTAAATCATATTATAATCTCGATAAAATTCTAACAGTACTCCTAGCATAGTTAGCGGTAGAACTTTCGATAGAAATTTCTTTCGATTTTCGATAAAATTCTCTAAGATTTTCAATAAAATTTTCGACGCCATTTATATAATAGAACTCCTGTAAAATTCCTATTAAACTTCAGATAAAATTTTAACAACAAAATTTAACTAATGACATCGTCGAAGGAGTTTTCAATGATTCGGTAACGGAATTTAACTAATGAAAATTTAAAAAAAAATCTATCTAACTTTTCAATAAAAATTCAATAATCATCAAAACGTTATGCGCTAAATCGCTCAGTAGTAAATCGTTATTAAATGGATCTTAAGCAGTTTAAATTCCACTTGTTTAGTCAACCTAATCCACTTAACAACGTAGGGTTCGGATTCTAATCGTTAACTCATGTTTCAAGACCACTCTTAATCGGATTCCACCCTGATGATGCCAGAAGATAAAAGTAAAATCTTAATTAACTCTATTATTGTTAACATAGGTCAAATTAATAAAAATTATTATATAAAAAGGAGCTATATTCACAAAGTTATACTTTATCGTTTACTTGCAATAACTGTACTCTATTTTCTAGGCAACATTAGCTTAACTTAAGTAGAATCCGAATTGATAATTATTCATGAAATGAAATCGACTAATTTATTGGTCAAATTAACATAGATAAAACTAGGCGTCTTAGACTTAATGATCAACAATTTTATTCGAGTTGGTAACGTTTTATTTACTATCGTTATTCTATTGACTGATTGCTAGCAACAGAGCTAAACTCATTCAATTTCGTCCTTAAAATAAACAATAAGAAACATATACTTTGTATGCCTTAGTACTATATTTATGGAATGAGAGTAATAATCACTGAAATAATAATGGGATACCAAAATACTTATTACTAAAACAATAAATCACAGCAAAATTAAAAATTATATTTATGACGCAATAGATAAAAGAAACTCGTGCCAATTTTTATTTGGTTTCACTCACTACGTAATTTTCCCCAGAAGGTCGTTCTTATTTAAATTTCGAAATAGGGTTTGAGACACCCTTTGGGCGATGTAAAATGAATGTCCATCCTACAGTAAGTATTGCATTATCTCTGCTGGTGAACTTTAATAAGTTTATTTTCTCATTCAAGACCTACTAATAGCTACATTCAACGCTAAAATTAACGTGCTAAATGAAAACTAAACCCTAGGTTAAAACTAACATAAATTAAATCAACTTTGAATTACTCAAAAAAAAATAAAGGAAAATAGAATTCCGGTTCACAAAACTATATTTTTTGCTTGTTTAACAAATTTGGTTAACGATTCCCGCCCTGCGCGGTCAGGCTATGGGGTTCGCTTGTCTCAAACATCTCGCTCAGCGTTATTGACCTTACGTTGATAATAACTAGCTGCAAGTCGCCTCGAAGGACCTGGTCGTTCTCGTCCACCTCGGGCTCATGGGAGATTTCTAGGATACTCTCAAAATATTCGACGAGTTCTTCGACTACAATGGTGGTCATATTGGGGATGGTGATCGGCGGCGACGACGGGCTGAAACTATTCTAGGTAAAAAAAACACAAAAAATTATATTTCTTATTAAATAATTAAAGGAAACTCATAAAGAGGTAAATTCATTTAAATACATATATTCACCATATTAACATAAATAAAATTTTTCATATGCGGTTGGTTTCTCGTTCGTTACTGCAGTTGGGTCTCGGAAGAATGTTTCGGTTTCTCTTCGCGTATCGCCGTGCAGCGGGGCTCCCTTTTACGTTCGATTAAATCGGAATCGGATGGTCGTCTTGGCGCTGGAAGTTATCGGATTCTCGTTTCTTCGTCACAAATGGCTTGTTCGTCGGTTATCTATGTTGAGCAAAATATTTTCGAAAAATGTGCGATTTGCGGCAGTATGGCAGTTGTATTTATAACAGCATTATTGTCTTGTCGGGGTGCGATTTCATCGTGGCTGCTTCCGATTGGCTAGTACCGATGATTTTGTTTTTTAATTTGTCGGGGTAATTTGTGGCCGTGCAGTATGTCAAAATATAGACAATGACTGCTTTGTCACATGAACAAGGCCTGCTTTGTCACCGATGACTAGTCATCGCGTGATGATGTTTTTTCTTTGTGGCCCTGACTCACTGTATGTTATTAATTGGCCTTTGTCTTTTTTAATTAATTTATATATCTTTACAGGGGTATAACTTCTCAGGGGAACATCTCACAGCTTTGCCGATTTTGTTCAGGACCTTGTCATCTTCGGAGCAACCAGTGGAGGGTCTGTTGACCTCGTAGTGTTAAGGGATTGCCTTGGAAGTAACTATTAATTCTTGACCTCTTTTTAATTAATCAATTTTCTTTTTAAAGCTCTTAGTGCCTTTCTCAATCTTCCGGAGCACGACCATTTATTCTCAGGGATGTATCTCACTCCACTCTACTTGGTGTGAAGCATTTGTTCATTTTCTCTTATCGGGTACGTTTTTACTCCGTTTATTTACTTTCTTGTCGGATTGTTTTTAGTCTTATCTCGGCGTACAACATTCCTCTGAGTGATCGGGAGTATCTCAAACTTAATTTGTAATGTTATGGTTTCTCAATATATGTATTATTCTTGTGATTTTCGCTTTTTCTCTCTTTGTTAATTGTTTTATAGTTGATAGTTGATATGGGACCGTAGTGTTATAATGAAATAGTGTTCTTTCTTTTATTTTCTCTTCTTATTTTTATAATTCTACTTTCAATTTCTCGACAGTAACACAGTTATGCAACTGGATCGAGGTGTGCTGGTATATAAGATATGACAATTGAATGTTTAGTTTATTATTGTATTATTAATATATCTTAGAAAAGCATCTTGTCTCTTAACAATTTTAGTTATGTTCGAATAGTTAATCACCAATAAATACAAAAAATACCTATTTCCATCGGGGTGGGAGAATCATCATTCTAAGTTCAACATATTCAAATCAACATGCTGTATCAATACATTCATACAATTTAAAATATTCCTTACACTATCATTTGCATAAAAAAAATTGTGAAATTTCATTTCTTAACTTCATAAATACTTTTATGAAATATTTGTTAGTAAAATGATCATTCAAATAATAAATTTTATTAAAATAAAAAATGTGTTTAAATAATTAAAATTGATAAACGAATTTTTGATTGAGTATTTTCTTTTTGCAAAATGCACATTTTTTAACTTCTTTCATACATTGAAGGCAGGAGAGATGACCACAATCAGTACTTGTGTCAATTTGATTGGTGCAACACACTGAACAAATCTACAAATAAATCTCATTAGAATGATAGTAAATGTAAATCATTAAACCTTTGCGCATATTTTCACTTCTTTTATGTCACACATTTCATAAATTTCTTTATTTATTTTTTCATTTTTGTTATTATTTACATCAAAACATATTGTCGAACATTTGTTACTTTCTGATTGTAAATTTTTGAAAAATTTATAAAATGTCTTTATCGATCTGACTCCATTTAATTTGGATGTGACATCCAATAAATATTTCTCCAACATTTCATTATCTGTGTGAAAATATTCCAAAATAAAATTTCGTATTGTGATCGATGAAATCGAAGAAATTGAGTGAAGAAACTAAAGACAAATAATTATTATTTATATAAATCAACAATTTACTTCTCCGAAATTATTCGACAAAATTTCAAAGAGTAATTCATTTTGTTTTCTCTAAAATACACACACAATTATTAGACCGAMAGAATATAAAATAGTATCATACRTGATTGWCGCAATTTACTTTRCAATTATTCSTTAACAGTAACTYAATGATGTCTCTGTGTTTCTCTCTGCAAGCTAACATTATTGGAGTATCTCCATTCTACAAATAATCGAATTAAATTCATTTGATCTAAAATACATAAATAAATCAAATGTGATACCGAATCATTTGAGTTAATATCGCAATGATTTGAGATGAGCAATTTTACGATTTCTTTCTTATTTTTTGTAGCAGCAATATGTAATGCTGTTTTTCCATTCTTAAAATGTATTCAATTGAGAATTTAAGTCTATGAACAATGTATTACCAAATCTCGCGCTTCTCTGTCGTAATTGTTTACTAAAAGTAATTTTACTACTTCCACTCTACCGTACCAACAAGCAACATGTAACGGTGTTCGTCCCTCCTAAAATTTATTTAACATATTGCAAAAACTTCGAATGACTATTTTACTGAATTTGCAACGTCGAAATTATAATTTTTAGATAATAATAATTTTAGGACTTTTAGACTGTTCTTTTTACAAGCACGATGGAGCACAGTAGTTGGTTGCTAAATGATTAGAACAAGTTATGTGTGTAATTTATGTACAGAATTTATGTACAGAATTTTCGATATCTGTTTTGCTAAGTTTCGGGAGAAGTAATTCGACAAGATCATCTTTACCCCAGTCAGTTAATAAATCAATTGGTCTATGTCCATTCTTAAGATTATTTTAATTAGTATTTGCACAATTTATTTCTTTATTTACTGCATTTTTGGTGTTCATTTCACAATTGGTCGTTAAAAGTAACTTCATTAAACTTTCCTGAACATTTTCACAAGCAATGTGTATCGGTCTGTCTCCGTCCTACAAAATATAAACAAATATTTGTAAATAAATCAATCAATATTATACCACATCCTCAACATCAAGGTCGCAATTGTGAGATATCAATAATTCTGCAATATCAGTAGTTGAATTGAATTTACATGCATGATGTATTGGTCTCATAAGTTTCTAAAAACACAATTTCATATTTGACTGAAATTCTAATAAATAATGTTACATCATCCATCGCTTCGATATCGCATCCTTTTGATAATAAATACTCAACAACATTTTTTGAGCCCCAGCTACTTGCTGTGTGTAGAGGTCTCCATTTAGCCTAATATAATGATAAATTAATCGAATTCTTTATTCTACTTATTTTTTTAAATATATACCGAATTTTCAGCTTCTAATTCACAGCCTTTGGAAGACAAAAATTCAACAAGTTCGACATTATCACATCGGCACGCATAATGTATGACCTGATTTCTCTCCTTTAATTTAATCAATATAAATTAATGTATCTAATGATTTACTTTATCTTGAACATGAAGATCACAATCCATTGAAATCAATAATTTTACAATACTCAGATTGCCGCTTTCACATGCACAGTGAAGTGGCCACACGTCATACTAGTAATTATATTTATAACAAAATAAATATTAGAATGTATCATAAATTTATAATAATTTACTTTATCTTTGACATGAATATCACATTTCATTGATACTAATAATTCTACAATACTCAGATTACCCCCACGACAAGCAAAGTGCATGATCGACTGATCATTCTATAATTATATGCATAATCAGAAATGAAATAAGATGAAATAAGTGAATTTGCAATTTGGATGTAATTATAAACGACGTAAAGTCAATAATATGAGATTAAAAAATACAATGAGCATATTCAATGAAATATATAATTCACTTCTTAATCACATCTGATGGAAAGAATCTCTAGCAATAATTATATAAATTCATTTAGATTTTTTAGAAAAGACTTTTTGTGTTTGGAAAGAAACTCAGTGATATTTCTTCCGATATGAAAGTGGAGAAGATTGATTTAATTATCACTAATAAACATTGAAAGTATCGTTTGATATTTGTAAGAAGAATCACACTTAAAAACAATTATTTAATTTATTTAAAATCTAATGCACACAATTGGAATATTTAAGCAGCGTTCGAATATTTCTATTGATATTTCAGGAGCATTTATAATGATATTTACGATCCTTAATGTGTATAAATATTGATTTATATATATATATATATATATATATATATATATATGCGTTATTCTGAATTTGTGTAATTGCCGAATTCATGTATTCCGCAACTGTAATAATGTTGTTTAAATTTTCGAAATAAAATTTGTTTAAATACGTGATTAAAAGTGTGAAAAAAGAAGTTGATTTTTTTGTTATACTTAAATATACTTTGTTGTTGTTTAGTGGTGTTCTATTTCTGGTGAAACAACTGCAACCATTTTGCCGAATTCGCGAATTAGTAATTTTTCGTGAAATCGACGAACTCAGCATTTTTTAAAAAAAATTTAATTCAACTATGAAATTAATTATTATTTATTATAAAAAAATCAATTTACTATGAAAAAATATCAATTTAATATGATAAAATGCTTTTAAAATACAAACTTTTGCAATTCAGGTTGCCACCAAGGAAGAATGTTAAATAACTATGAATAAAATTTTTACATTTGGAATCTATTTTGCATAATAAATTAAGATTTGCTTAATATTTAATTTATTTTTTAATTGATATTTTTTAATGATAAATTGATATTTTTGTCATATTAAATACAGAATTTGGATATTAAATTGATATTTTTCATGTTATATTGAGAAATATCTATTTCTAATGAAAATTTCTCATATATTTAGTGTATTTGCCAAAAATTAACAAGTTCGTAAATTCGGCAATTACACTATTTCCGCAAACTGTTACCGATTTCACAGATTCGGTATAACACACACACAAACACACACACATATATATATATATATATATATATATAACATTTACATTTAATGAGAATTTATTTGTAAAGAAAATGAAGAACAAATGTCATTTTAAAACTTTGCTATTTGTCAAAATGTTTCTTCAAAACTGTAAATTCAGTTTCATAGTTAACCTATGTTCAAAATTAAAGTTTCCGTCTTACTGTGAAAAATAAGTCTTTTATTCGCAATAATATATATGGGATGTGTGAGTACAACACCAGTAAATTGAATGGCGTTATTTAAAAAATAGAACAACATCTTAAAAGGGCTAATCAGTGGTTATTCTGCATGATACATGCTAATGAACTGACACTGCGAAGGCTTCTTGAAACCGTTAATGGAAGAATGACAAGTCCTGAATCTTATGAGGGTGAATTGACAAAGATGATGATGAGTTTTAAATCACAAGATAAACCAATAATTTCGTTTAATCCAGTTCCTGGACATGAAGTAGAAGTGAAGGACGCTGTGATGCAAGATTTTAGCACAGATCAGTCATATTTACTGAAAATATGTCTCCTGGTTCAACAAGGTTTACGTGGTGGTAGCAAGGACGTATCATTTTTGCAGTGATCTCAACCTGGTGCTGAATGTCGCGAAAAGTGAATGACAGAAATCTAATAAATTGAAAAGATACATTTTACTTTTTTGATTGTTCCGGGAAATAGTGATGATAGATCATGAAGAACGGTTCATTCTTGTTGAAAAGGGGAACACTGTTGAAGGATCAACGAGACGACATTTAAAATGTGTAAAATTATGTTTACATCATTCTTTTAATCAGTTTTTGGAAAATTCATTTTCGTACATTAAATATTTCCTGTATTACAATTAGTGGTTCCAATCCCGGGATCCCGGGGATCCAGAATTTGTTTTACTTTTTTCAAAAATTTTAATTACTCGATATAAAAGTGAATTAAGATGAAGTCAATAATAAGACAAAAATTTCATTATGATAATTTCAAGTCTAACATTTAAAAAATATTTTAGTTTAAGAAAAAAAGAATTATATACTAAAGGAATAAGTTTTTGCGGGAGCCCGGGATATCTGGATTAGGGTCGTAATTGGTCCCAAAATTCCGAGATTAGGAAAATGCAGGTATTTGGAAACCCTGATTACAATAAAAAAATCAAAATATCTCAACAATCTTTGTATATGCATCATAGAGCAACGTGGAAGTAAGAACACAGTTGACGAGAATTACACACGTAAATACAATTTTAAAAGGTTGGTATTATCGGTTCACTTTTTAGTTATTATAAAATTACAATCTCAACATTATTACTAGCGACATCTCCGCGGATAATCGCAAATATATAATCAATAATTTACTTTATTTTTGACAGGAATGTTGCAATTTTTCGAAATTAATAATTCCACAAGACTTAAATTACCACTGCTGCAAGCTAGAAATATTGGTATATTGCCAAACTAATTATGAGATAAATGATAAGTGTCACAAATATAAATAATCCCAAATAAATCAATATCCTACTTCATCTTCAGCATTAATATCACAATCTTTCGAGATCAACGATTTCGCAATACTTAGATCACCTCTACTGCAAGCATGATGTATTGGTCGTTGTTTATACTGTTTGTTTTTAATGATTAATATATTATTCAATTAATTATCAATATAAATAGTTTGCTTTTCTCTTTGATTTATAAAATATATATTTTAAAACAACCAACTTAAAAATATTTTATATTTTACTAATTATATTTTATGTGTAACATTTACTTTTATGACAATATTCAAAAAACAAAACGATTGTTAAATAAAATGGGAAAATGTTAATATATTATTACTTCGTCTTCGGCATCAGGATTGCAGTTGAATGACAATAATAAGTTAACAATACTTTTGCGTCCATATTCACATGCCAAATGTAGCGGTGTTTCAAGGGACTAAATTATCTCTAATTTGAGATTAATTAATAATATAAAAAAACTTTTGAAAGAGGTTCCACACAACAATGTCTTGATAATAGTAATTTCACAATATCGATTCTCCCATACTCGCATGCACAGTGAAGAGGTCTCATTTTCCACTTAGAATAGTTAATAATATATTTAAATTATCGAAACATTCATTTACATAATCCTCAACTTCAAGATTATTACTGTCTGTAAATAATGATTCTAGAGCGGCATAACTGAGACTGTGATATTCGGATTTGGTATAGTTGAACTGATCAATGATCGATAATTAATAAATGACATTTATAATGAAATGTACTTTTCTTTTATTCGACAAATTATCGTACTTCACACACAAAAAAGTAATTATATGTTCTTTATTCTCTTCGAAAGAATTTGAAAACAATTTTTCAATCTAAATAATAAAATAAATTTTTTTATTATATTCGTTCAAAAATTAAAAACCGTAAAATTCATTAAATAATAATGCTATTAATTATGAATATATTTAAACAAATATTTTTATTTATTTATTTGAAAATCATTTGTTTGATTGTTTAAATCAATATTGTAAATAAAATAAAAATTGAAATATTTGATCGAATAAAAATTTATAAAAACACATTTCCCAAATTCATTTTTCAAAAAACTAATTAAAATATAATTTATTTTAATATTTTCAGAACCTAATGATCACAGATACGAATTTCGTACGCTTAATTGACAATAAAGAATGAAGTAAAATTATTTTAATTATATATTAATATCACTTAATATTTAATGTCGTTTCTTATTTTGCAATCAGATATGACAGTTTATTTATTTTGTGAAAGTAATCAAAGTTTAATTATTAAAATTACATAAAAATTAAATAAAACATGTTTTAAAAAGTAAAAAAAATCAATTTAAACAAAAATTTCTATCGTTATTTAAATATTCATCTTATTTACTACTGTAAATAATTATGGTGCACCCTTTCTCCCAATGACCCTCTTGAAATTAACTTTAGCTGTCCTCGTCAAAAATAATTCTCAAATTATAATGAAACAATTGAAAATTTAAAACAAATAATTGTTTTACACCCTTATTCGCTTTTACATAGAAAGAATTCGCAAAAAAAAGAATTCGAAAGAAAAAAATAAAAATTTATTTTTTACGTCAATTAATTTTAACTGTATAATCGTCAGGTCTCTAGAAAAATGAGTAATAAATCTGCTTATATAGGCAAGCAGTGATTATGTCATCAATGGATTATTATGTCATCTAAACACGCTTAATAGGGTTTTCGAAAGATCCGTTCTCACATTTATCTTAGGATCTAAAGATCTGATATAAAATGCTTCACAGGCCACCGTCTCTCAATAGTTTTTAAAACGAGTACACAGAATTTTTAAATCATTTATGCTTATATTTTAATTTGAATTATATCTCTTTCTGTGTTCTGCAATATTACTCCCACCTACATTCCGACCATGTTCTTGGATTCTCCTACAGAGATGACAGCACGTCTCTCCAATATATGTATTTGTATTTAGAATTTATTTGTATATAGAAATTATTAGTTTTGATGTTTCATTTATAAGTTTTTATATAGAATTTTTTTGCAAAAGTAATTTTTTTTAAAAATAATATTTATTTTAAAAATTCTAAATATCAATAAAAATAAGTAAGAAAATTTATTAATCTAAAATATATTATTTTAATGAAAAACATTTCCTCTATTTTGTAATATATAAAATAAATTTATTCGTATTTGTCAATAATCTTATTTTGAAATAAATTTTAGAACTTAATTAATTTATAAAGTAACCAATATTATCTTTGATAATAATTACTTTTGCAAAAAAAATAGTATTTCTAAATTTTAATTATCAAAAGTTTTGATCTATTATTAAATTAAAATTTCAAAAATTAAATTATATATAAAATGATTGGAAATGAAAAATATCAAAATAAATTACATATTACACAATTGACGCTATTTTTGATTTCTAATACTACATGATAATATGTCCAAAAATCTAATCTTTCTACACAGATATATACTTCAAATGCAAAATTATTCTAATATTATATGCTAAAAATAATTGAATCATTATTAATTATTTGAAGATATTTGATAAAATGAAATTATAAATACAGATTCGCTCAAATCATTTAAAGTGTAAAATGTTTTGCTAAAAATAAATTCAAAATCAAAAGTTATGAATTATTTTTTTAACGAAACTTGTAAAGTTTTTCTAAAAAATAACTCGTTTTAATCAAGTTTATAAATTAGTTAAAGTTGTCAGTTTTAAAAAGTGAAA
>MQRK01151774.1:0-13143 GCA_001938485.1 Girardia tigrina | reverse complement strand
GTATGTTGAGTTTAGTATTTTGAAATGTGTTTCTCCCACCCAGATGGAAAATTGATATTTTGGATGTTCATGATAAATAATTATTCCAGTATAATTTGCATTTTAAAGTACAGCATAAGATATTTAAAAAACTTTAAAAATATTAAATCGTTTCAAATTTTCATATTAAAAATTTAAATAAAGTAAATAACTTTTAACTAAGTTGTAAATTAAATAAATGTTCTTTTTTTCTTAAAATCATGTTTTAAAATAAAATTAATATTTACATAAAATTATTACTAAAATTACCAAATTTGACTTTAGAAATAAAATCTTTTTAACTTTTTTCACGAGAAAATTCGAGTATATCATTATTGGTAAACTCAATTTACAATTCTTCGTCAGAGGTCTAAACTGAATCTATTGATTCTTGATATTCTTCAAAATCAATTGACTCTATCGACTCTCCATAGTCTGAATCTATTGATTCTCCATATACTGAATGTGGTTCTTCAAATAATTCTCTAAAATATTCAAGTTCTGCTTCATCTAAATCTTCTATTAAATGTTCATATTGTAAATCTATTGACTCTCCATAGTCTGAATCTATTGATTCTTCATATTCTAAATCTGATTCAGAATATGAAGATTCAAATTCAGGATATGAAGAATCAGATTCAGAATTGCAAGAATCAGATTCAGAATATTCTGAATCTGATTTTTCATTATATCCTCTATGATATTTAGGTACTTCTTTTAAATTTTTTTCTATTGATTGTTCGTATTCTGAGTCTGGTTTTTTATATAATTCTCTATTATATTCAAGTTCTGGTTCATCGATTTGTTCTCTAAAATCACGTGTACAAGTTTTATTGGTACTTCTTGTATCTTCAGTATTATATCCTGTAAGACATGTACGTAGTTCTTCTTCGCTATGTTCTCTATCGCTGTTAAAATTTGTTCTACATTGATTTTTGTTTTTATTAAATAAATAAAAATTACATCTTGCCTTTTCATGTGATGATTTCATGTTGTAATAATATTTTTATAATTTTAAAATAATTTTACTGCGTTAATGGTAATAAATATTTTAATTATTTTATTTTTCCATAATTTTATTGGTTAATAATTTTTAATTTTTATTAAAATATTTTAAAGTTATAATTAATTATCTTTAAATATATCTGTTTAAATATATCTTTAAAATATCTCTGTATATTTCGTGGGTTATTTGTTTTTTTTCCATTCATTTTTTCTGGCGTCTTGGTCTCCTTTTTTAATTCTATCCTTGTTCATTCATTGCGTCCTGATATGGCCATTTCTGTTGCAATAAGAGCACTTTATATTTGGACAGTCTCTTCTTGTGTGTCCTTCTTCGTGGCATGCCCAGCATTTTATAACTTTTGAATAGTTACTTTTCGGTTTATATTCAGTATTTCTTTGATTACTGTGCCTATTTTCGAAATTTCTTTGTTGAGTTTGTTCTTTATAGTGTGGTTTACGTTCCCCTATCATATTTTATGCCGCAACTGTTTCTTTTTATTCCATTTTGCGTAGTTCATACATATTTGAAACTACATCCTTTATGTCCTTTGTTTCGGTAGCTCCTCTCAATTTCAATTCTCCTTTCACCTCATAATCGTCAACCATACTAGAATACAATATATTTTTCAGGTGTTGTAATCGGTTAATCATCCAAAAGTCGATTAACCGAATACACGAATATTACGCATAATTGACCAATATCGAATAACCGGTTAACTGGTTTGCACTCCCTACAAGTGACAAAATGTCCGAGCACCACCAATTATTACTAGTCATTTACGTATTGTGCGAGTAATGGTTGTGATTGTAATATTAAAGAATAACTGTTGAACATGAACTATTTAAATACAGTTAA
Source organism: Girardia tigrina (assembly GCA_001938485.1). Lineage (NCBI taxonomy): Eukaryota > Metazoa > Platyhelminthes > Tricladida > Dugesiidae > Girardia > Girardia tigrina. The sequence goes on along the minus strand of MQRK01151774.1, from coordinate 11,264 downwards.
AATAAATGTAAATATATTTTGTAGATCTGATATTTCGGATCAAACAAAAATCCAATTCACATTTGATGCGGACTGCTCTTGTCAAATCGACATATATTATTGTGCATTTGAAAAATTTATCAATGGATATTATACGTAAGACATTGTTGCTATGAATTTTAAATTGAAAAATAATGTTATTATACATGACTTGTTCCATTTTGTATTTCATGGATATTATATAATAATATATAATTATTATAATATTTCCTTTCGTAACGTAATAAATAATTTATTAAATTTCGGATTAAACATTATGAAATTAGAAACTGCTTTGCAGATAAATACTAGCAACGATACTGTCCGAGTTTCAGAATAAAGAGGGTTTTTGCAGATAAAGGCGTTAAAATGAACTGAAAATATTACAATTAGCTCATTTCAAAAGAGAAGAAAGAAAAAGAACATGCTACTATAGTACTTGCAAGAAAAAACAGAATACTTATCCTTTGAAACTGAGGGGATTCTATTTTTACATTGTAACCAATGAAACTCGATCGATTTTGTTGTGAATGCTCACTAATTCGGCTCTTGAGGTGACGATTGGTCTCTCCAATGTGGGCCTCCCATCTCTTTGGAATGGTATTGAGATTCTAGGCTCTTTAGAACGGCATACAATATGATAGGGGAACGTAAACCACACTATAAAGAACAAACTCAACAAAGAAATTTCGAAAATAGGCTGTAATCAAAGAAATACTGAATATAAACCCAAACTAAAGAATCACTAGCAGCCACCAATAGGCCTCATACGGGGTCGGATAGTTACGGTCTTCGAGATCTTTTCGGTTTCCCTGTAAGAAACGACGGTCAATGGGTTGTATATCCATGGTTCTGCATACTTTTGGCTTTATTCGGGGAGTTCGTACAGCCGCGAAAGGTGATCCGGAAAAAAACAAAAACTTATGATATTATTTTTTCGTTGTCGAATCTGTGATAATATTTTTTTGTAGTAAACGCTTTTCACAATGCCTTTCCCAATAGCATTCAGAAATTATGTTTTTTTTATTTTTCGCAATGCATTTTTAGAAACATTCAGGTAAATGGACGTCAGCAAATGTATGAAAACGATTCAGAATTTGCATTAAAAAAGAGATTGATATCACCTTTGGTGTTTGTCCCTGAAAATAATGTCGTATCCGCTTTCGAATTGTTAAGTGAAGGAAATAATTATCCTATTGATTTAATTATCCTGCTGTTTTAGATTATGTTGAAGATAACTAGATTGGTCGTCTTGATCGCCGATTAATTCTACGTCAACCAAGATATTCTCATTCCCTTCGAAATTGATACAATGCTGCAGTGAATGGGGAGCCTAAAACGAATAATTCATGTGAAGCATGGCATCGATCGTTTAATGAACTTATCGGTGCATCTCACCCTACAATATGGAAATTTTTAAGTTCATTAAAAAGCCAGCAGAGTTTTAATGAAGGCATAATTGAACAGATTATTGCTCCTGGTCAACTTCCACCAAAGAAACGAAAATACATTTTGAGTCAATACTAAAATCAGGACATCATAGAATTCCTTAGAGGTGTCGCACCTAACATATCATATTAAAGATATTTTTCAATAACTTAATGACATGTGAAACAATTTTATTAGAATATATATTTGAATTTGGGTTGCTTTTTCATTATTTATTGTAAAGATTTTATTCAAATTATAATGTAAAAATTATCCTTTTACTTTAATAAGTTATTTTCCCTTTTAAAAAATTGATAATGTATTTTCCAAAAGATATTTGTAATTACTTAATTATTAAAAATTATGCATTAAATATTATTATCATTTCTGTGACAAAATAGTATTATCATCCATAAAAAAATTACTAGAAAAAAATAATATCATAAATTCGGCGAAAAAATTTACTACAAGAAAGTATTATCATAAATTCGGCGACGAAATTTACTACAAAAAATATTATCATAAATTTTGACAAAAAAATTTACTGTGCGATATTTTTTCCTGTGATGTATTTTTCCTGATCCCCGTGAAAGGGACATCTGAACTCTCCCCTTGTAGTTAGATCTACAATCCTGAAAGTTAGATGTGTTTCTTCAGTACCTTGATATTGAGATTGCTTCTTCCACCGCCGTCGAGATAGTTCGGGGGTTCGTATCGGATTGAATCTGGCTGGCTGGAATGTTGAGGTTTTCTACGACTCCTTCGTCTTTGTTATTTGTAGTAATGGTTTGCGCTGGTGTCATTTGACGGTTCTCCAATTTTTTCTATCTCCTCCAATGTACTAGGTTTTTCATCTGTGACAAATTTATAAACCAGATTTGCTTTCAATCCAAAAATCGTTTTCTATTTATTCGTCAGGAAGCTTTTAACTTTGGATGTTATTGAAATTACTTTGAAACTACTTATATTCTTGGAAATATTCTTCTTAAATACTTTAAATCCTTCAGAATATAGTATTTTGATAATTTTTTTGTGCTCTTTAATGTTTTCTTCATTTAGTCCTTTCTTAACCTGTGTTTGTGTACATAATTCGTACAATGTAACATTAATGTTATCATCTATCTGTTTGTTTGCGAACATGTTATCCCTCAAGCGTTCTCTAAGAATATTTAAACCATGATCTGCGGTTTCAAAATTGGAAGGCAAAATCCAAATTCTGTGAACTAGGAAATTGTAATTGTGAGAATGTTATTGAAATTCGTTATTTGATGATTGTACTATAAATTGACAGTTAAAAAGTTTTTGAAACGTAATAAAAACGATTTCCGAACAAAGCGTCTTTCTAAATAATGATTTTTAACAATTCTAATTTACCCAAACATTTCCGATAAAGTATTGAAATGTTTATTTTAATCTTCCGTCGACTGTGACGAATAACTGCGTATTACAAGTAATACTCAGCATTTGCATACAGTGTAGTGATTCATCACTTTTCATTGTCAGAAATAATATCCGAAATTATTCAGTTATTTTATAAAAAGTAACATCATCACTCTGTACCGGGTAGAAACTATTTGACAAATACAAAGTTTTCTTATTCTCTCATACGGCTTCAGACGCAAGAGTGCGAGCTTTTAATGCACGGGGACACTTCGGCTTCCCTCAGAGAAATAACCAGTTGTGTTCTTTCGTTCCGTGATTCTGGAGACTTTTGACTGTATAAATGCACTTAGTGCAACGGAGAAATGGGCAATGAAACATTTTCTTGACCATTATATTATCCAGTCGAAAACTCAGCACCACACTAAGGATTACTCTTGAAGAGTCCTCATCAGTTACACCGACAGACACTGGTATATTATGTTTTGCGTTCAAGTTCAAAGGTCCAGTATGTCTTTCTGTTTCTGCTCTTTGTACTACTTGGATGTTAGTAGCACCATTACCTTGGATTCGATGATCAATTAATAAATGCCGTTGTAGCCATTCATTAGTTTTATAACTTTTGTCACAGTTCTCCATGGGACATATGAATGAGCCACCTCCTCTCTGTGTTGTCGGCGCCGTGGCCAGATGTACATTCTTAATATGGCTCGTGAGTTCCTTCTGCTCAGAAAATTCTTTAAAGCAAGAAATGTTTATTTACGTTTTCAATACTTTACATTGTCAGAAATATCATCTGAAATTATCGAGTTATTTTATAAAAAGCAACACCATCACCCACTAATATCATAATCACTATGTAAAAATATACAAAATATTGCTTTTTTATGAATTGATATGAGTAATTATAATAAAATTGTTTTTACTTTGCTGCAAAATGTTAATAAATACGAAAAAAATTAATAAAAATATTGATATTGGGTCTGCAGAAAAATAATTATTATTCAAAGATTCCATGATTCAAAAATATTTGAAAGCACTAGTTAAAACTAATAGCAATAATTTCAAATGCATGAATTAGCCCATTTTTATTGTTTTCTTTGCATTTAAGAAAATTTAAATTCAAATTATATCAGGAAATTAATTTGAAATTAGTTGAGTTTGTTGGTACCATGGTTTGGATTCTTGATGATTTCAATGGATTATTGATATCATGCACATGCTCGCAGATCATTCCTGGAATTTTGTAAAGAATCTATCATATGATATATACAATGGAAAATCCAAAGCAAGTCATTTTTAGAGTAAGTTATCTGTGGGCCTCCCATGTCTTTCAATGTTATTGAGTCGTAGGCTCTTTAGAGGGTTCACCCCAACTAAAAAGCACTAGCAATCCCCCGATAAGCCTCCTACGAGGTTATCAGCTCATCGCTTACGAGATCTCTTCGGACCCCCAGTAAAAAACGACCAACCATATTCGAATGTTCCATGATTTAGCATTCCTTTGGCCGTTCCCGTGGACTTTGAACGGCCAGCAAATAAGTTGAAATTTCCTTTTTCAGATACATCCGTTAAACGGAAATTTAACACTTCTAAGGAGATCGTTTCCGAGAGATTCGTTGAAAGATTCGTATCGACGCTCCGTACCTGAATACAGCTTGTAATTGTTGGATTGTCATCCTTCTTCCTGGTATCGCCGATCAATTTTACCTTACCACACAAATCGCCATCACAACAGTCACCTGCTTTTCTTCTATGATGCTTCTGTTGGATTTGATTGGATTGATTTGCTTCTTCGTGTGATCTGTCTTGTAGTGTCTGGTCAGCCACCCCATTGATGCATAGCTCCTGGAGCAGTACTGACATGGATAAGGTTTCTGCTTGTTTGGTGCCCTTTCATGATCCATTTTAATATTTCTATTGAGCTCGTTTTGTTCTGCAAAGACCTTCTTGCAAAGATCGTAGTGATATTGGACCATTTTCATTCTCGGTTTGATCAGTTTCGGAATATCTTCGGTTTTCCTCCCTACGATACTCCTGTTGCGGATTAAATAATCGAGCCTGTCTCGTATTCGGAATTGAGTGCCATCTCTTTACAGGCTAATAACAGGCATTCCGCATTGATCCATATGTATTCCTCGAGTTTCTGTTTGCTTCTTCCCGCGATCTTTCTATTGCATTATAAAAAAGTTATCTGTACTGTTTCTCTTTCTTTTGGTGATATTAACATTATGTGCATCTATAAACATTATGTAGGGAGTCCTTGATGCATAATGTGTAATTTTGTTTTTTGAATAAATTTTAAATGGTGCGTGGTAGAAATAAATGGTTTGCAATTTTGAAACCGGAATATAAAAAATCACCTTGAACGCATACGATTTTTATGACGAAATTACGTCAGATATGGGCATAATAATATATACATGCAGCATTCCTAATATTGACAATAAAATAACAATTCAACTGAGTGATCAGGTTTTTTCAATTGTTCGATATATTATATTTTGATATATTGATCGAAATACATGTTCTACGAAAGGGTTTCATTTCAAATTTTGCTACCAATTAATTCTCTAAATATACACTTAATATATTTTAATTATGACTAAGTTTAATTAATTGTTTTGAAATTGTGGTTTAAATGTTAAGTTTGTCAATTCTATAGGTATTCGGTCGAATCAAATATAGGCTATAAACATTCTTCTATTCATTCACCGGGTGCTTGTCAGTTATATGAACATGAACTATCTAACATAAAAAGTTACGATCATGTTGATAATACAAATGAAACTGGTGAACTCATTCCGATAGTGGTTCTTCTATCATCACTGGATGAAACTCTCAGTGGTATTATTTTTGATCTAAAATTTAGAAAACAATAAATTTCAGATAAACAACAATTTGTCACTCACATGGGTTTTGATTCGAGACCTGATTCTTTATTATTAAGTAATGCTCAAGTTATAGTTCAAAAATTAGTTTTTAAGCAAAATTGCTTTTTGATTCAAGAAATGTATGGAGCTGATCCTTTAACAGGTCAATTTTTCTCCACTATCTATAAAATGTATGTTTCGAATATTCTAGAACAAGTAATTACTCGTAATACATCCTGCAGATCGTCAGCAAATGAAATAAAAGGAACCAATTTTTCTTTAGAAATAAGCCATATAATGGCGAATCTAAAATCAGAAAATAAGAAACATTATCTTATTCAAGATTGTGTGATATGTATGGCATCGATTCGAGACACCCTGGTGCTTCCTTGTCGCCATTTATGTCTATGTAGTGGTTGTGGGGATAAATTATTATATCAAGTACTATTTTTTGAATTTTAATATATTATATAATGTCATTTTGTTCAATGATCTTTTGTAATACTTCTTTCCGCTTCATAATTTCATGCTCTTATAAATTCTGGTTATTATCATCAAAAAATGAATCCAGTGCAATTTGAGACCATGATTTTTTTCTGAAAGTTTTACTATTCAGAGTCTTTTTTGAACTTAATAATAATTTGTAATTATATGGTACAAGGTCAGGGTTGAATACAGGATATGACATCACTTCCCAACGATGCTTTCATAATTTACCACGAGTTACCAAATATGAGGCTTTGCATTATTATGCTTGAACACAATTCCTTTGAAATTGGTCAATTCTGATTGTTTTTCTTTGTTTACTTCGTGCAGTTTCATTAATTTTTAATTAAAATCATATGGCTGTGTGATACTCAATCATATTATACTCTCAATGCTGTGGTCTATATCAGCCAAGGCTCTCTTTCATTAGGAGAAAACTTTACTCTCAAAGGTGTAATCCTGCATTTGATGTAACCTTATTTGACCACGGGAAGATACCGAACTGGAGATAAGTGGTTTTCTTCTATTGAACTCGCTGAAGAGTTGAAGCTCATGAATACGTCCTATGTTGCCAGTAACAACCGCGGAGTTCCTGCAACCAGATCGACTATCAACCACACAAGAAATGACACTCAATTATATCACAATGGCCAAGGAATCTCGATCGTGTCTTTTTGAGATAAGGGGACAAAACCTGTATCGTTGATAGACACATTTCATGGGACGATACCTGTTCCCCAAGGCAATAGAAAATGTGTCATGGTTTTGGAATACAATCAAACGAAATGTGGAGTGGATATTTTGGATAAACGTGTCCGTGGATACTGATGCTAAAAGGAAACGCAGACGCTGGCCTTATACCACCTTCTCAAACCTCATTGATATATCAACGAGCAATGGATATATCATCTTCGAAGACCGGGATGACCAAAGGAAGCCAATTATCAGTTTCTGAAGATCACATGATATCAACTTATTGATCAGCTGATGAAGCGTCACATGGAAAACTGTTGACTCAAGAAGTCTGTGACATTTAGAAGAATGTCCTTATTGGGATATCATGTTGTCAAACCTTCTTTGCCAACACTTCTGGACGACAGGAAGCCAATAAGGTTTAAGAAAAAAGATTTTGTTGCATTTTCCCACATTTTAAAGACAGGAAGACGTCTTGGGCTTGTCTGTGACGCAAGCAACCATTTCACTTGCAGCATAAAGCTGATATGTACGTAGCTTGTACAAGAAATCCTGCGTAGGCTGTTTCCATTTGAAAACTGGTCTGTATTTGTGTAAATCAACTTTTGTTAAATATATTTCCTCCAGTTAGTGAATGTGTTTCTTTATTTATACTGACATACAAGGCCTATAATCGTTCCAAAAACTGAATAAATATACGAAAATCATTATGGGTCTGGCAGACCCAGATCATAAACAAATGTGAATTTCTCAAAATAGAGTCTGAAACTGCAGATATCTACACGATTTTTTAAGTACAATGTAAGGTCAAATATTTAAGAAACGTCATAAAATTTGATCCCTCTCAGGCACTCCTGTCCTAAAAAAAGTTTGTTGCCAAAAGTCAAAACGGGTCTGTCAGACCCAGAACAGAGGACAACCGTTAAAGAAAAGTTTTAAAAATTAATGGGGAGGGGAATTTTTTAAAAAATAAAGATAATCGATTAGATTATTAAATTGGTAGAGGAAGTAGAACTTTTTCCGAACTTTGTTTATAATAAAAATTATTAATTGTGATAATTATCACAAAATATGACTAAAATTGTTCATCCCTTGTTCAGTTTTCATGAAGTTTAGCAAAGGGCACATGAAAAAATATGCTGGAGAACGACTTTCTATGTATAAAATTATGTATATTCATTTTTACTTTGTATATTGAGGATTCAACTCGAAAAAAATAAGATTTCCTGAAAGATGTCCTAGGGATTATTTACGGAAATATCCGGTACTATTTCTGAATTTAATCAGATACTGATGCAGGTTTCGTAGCGTATACTTTGTCTTTTAGGTATCTCCATAAAAATTTCTAGTGGTGCGAGGTCTGGTAAACGGAAGATATTCAACAAAACCCCTTCGTCTAATCCATCTGTTTACCAAGAGCTCTTCAAGGCAGGACCTAACTGGAATAGCAATGTGCGGGTGTCCCATTTTGCTTAAAATACAATCTTCATCTTTAAAGTCTATTTATTTGCATAATAGACTATTGCAGCGCGTTTTAGTTGCGTCAAAAAGGAAGGGTAAAAGTAATCATCTTAATCATAAACCGTACTACACTGTTATTCCCGGTAAATTGACATGTCAGTCGAAAGTAACATGTGGGTTCTCAGATCACAATAAGTACAATTGTGGCGATTAATGAAATCATTTAATTTAAATGTGGCATCATCACTTCACGCACTTTTGTTAAAAAAATCTGCATTTCCATGCCATTGTTTCAAATACTTTTCGCAATACTGTACTTTTCGGTGTAGATCATCGTCATTAATAGCATGGACTAATCTTGGAATATAACTTTTCCAATAACAAATCTGCATAATGTAATGAAGAGATGATTTTGAAATTCCAACCTCACGAGTGGCCTGGCTTACAGATTTTATCGAACTTTACCGAAAACTAATCAGTAATTTTTCTGTTTATATTGAGCTTGATGTGAGTAGTTTTCAAAACGCAGTTTATGAACGTTTTAAACAGTTCCATCAGCTTCAAAACTTGTCTCTAATTCGAGTAATGGTAACTCGCCGTGGGGAGGTTCTTTTTGAACAGTTATTTTAATTTTTAATGTGTTAACATTTTTAAGACATCATGTTTCAAAAGTTCTGATACAGCTACGAAAAATTCTATTTTTTCTGTTAATCACTTAAATTAACTTCTTGTTACTATTTATTAGCAACTTAAATAAACTATTCCTCAAAGTATAGTCTTTTTCATTGTTTTTCATGCAGTTTTTCACCACTTTCTGCTATCCGTTAGCAAGCATCCAAATTCTTTTAAAGTACCACTCTTGCTCATTCGAATCAAAGAACATTTGAAACCCTTTTATAACTTCATTTAATGCTTCAAATCGGTAACCTTTCGAAAAGGGGTACATCGATCGGAAAAGACAGTAGTCAGATGGTGGAACATCTGGGCTGTATGCTATATGCAGTAAAATTTAAACATCATCGAACTCAAACTTCAGATTAATAATCTTGGTAGTGGGTGATTTGACTTTTTCCTACTGAACAAATGTGCACTTTTAATGAACCAAGGTGGATATTTCTCAACTATTTTTTTCCTGAATGCTGTCTAATGTCTGGCAATAGAATTTGGCAATAATGGTACGATTATTCGGAACAAATTCAAGGTTCAACGTAATACAAATCATAACATTCTTGGCAGATAAATCTTTACACGGAACTAACGGCGTCTCTTGACCTCTTGGAACCGAATGTTTACTTTGATTCTTATTGACCAAATAAATTCATTTCTTATCAGAAGTCACGATGTGTTTCCAAAATTGGAATGTTGCACAGTTCATTGGCAATCGTAACTTTTTTGGGACTTAGCATTTTTGTGGATCTTGACGTAGCTTCTATAGCTTCAATATTATGTAAAATAAAGTTGTTGAAGTACGACGATGAATCATCGATTTACCAACTTTAATTTGAGGTACCAAATCTCGAGTATATTATGAATTTCGGCTTCCACGCCATCTTTCAAGTCTTAATCGTTTAACTTTGGTTGTTGACCAGAAGACGCTCATCCTTAAAACTCATGTAACTAAATTCAAATCGATCATACCACCTTGCCATATTCGCATGGTTAACAGTTTCCTTGCAATTTACATCAGAAATATCCTTCTGATCATATCTTGATTTAAGATTTCCTTTCCAGCTAATCGAAACGCTAAGTTCGATCATTTTTCAATAGTCATTTAAGGTGTGATGAGGATTTAATAAAAATATGTTATAAAAATTCTATGAAATTCTAGCAAATAAGGACCTCGAAGGATGAAAAGAGAATTACTAAAAGTAGAATTTTCCACCAGTGTAACAGAATTTTCTGAACAAATATAATAAATATAATAATAAATATAATATAATAAATATAATAATAACAAATATAATAATTTTTGTAAATTTTGTCAATTGATTTAGAAATATATATATAACGTTACCAATCTGAATTTTTTTAGTCTCCGTCGTGTCCAATTTGCCGATGTACCTTTCGAGCACTTTTGCAAATTGAAAATTTGGAAAAGTATCTTATGAACAGTATTGAATGACAATCACTCTATCACTGTAGATCCATCAATATCCATATTCAATTGAAATTCTGTTCTTTACTTTTCAATGAAATTTTGTAATGTATATATTTTAAGTGAGCATTGACCTTGTTACTGTTAACTGAAGAGTGATTGGGGTTTTTTGTTTTAATCTGAATTTCACTCATCATTTTACATGGTTGTAAAATACTACTTTTCAAAAGAGGGAACTAATTTTTTTGTACAGATTATTTATCATGACACAATTTCATGACTATTTTTTGTAACGTAAAAAATCGGATTTGTAAAATGGTTTTTCAATGATCTTGATATATAAGCCTTTTATACTATGGATTTACTTGTGTCAGTAAAATATTATTCAAAAAGTAACCAGAAAGAAATAGCGATGAGGTCTTTAAATTAATTTTAGAGGATAGTTTTATAATTTCTGAACTGAGCAGAAATTGAATTCGACAATATCTTTATTAAAAATAGTATGAAAACTAAATTAAAAGTGACAACCCATTGGGATAGTAAGTTGAAGATTGGTACTATTTTTGAATGGGTTTTTGGAAATTTAATTTGAATAAAAAGATTGAATTTTTATTTACACTTGAAGTTATTATTATTTGGTAATATCAATTTTGATTCCAGTTGTAGTCTCACGATTTTTTTAAAGCAAAATGATTTGGGCTGCTTTCTGTTTGTAAATAGTAATATCTCATGCCCCAACGATAAGGGGAAAATCACATATAAGATTATGAATGGTAGGCCTAGTATTAAGATTAGGATTAACGAAATCTTTGCATATTGTCTTTTAGATA
>MQRK01151757.1:0-10867 GCA_001938485.1 Girardia tigrina | reverse complement strand
GGTATGCATGATATTAGATGTTTCAAAAATGCAACTTGTTTCTAATAAAGTTCAATGTGATGATTTCATATGAAATCAATTTTTTTCTATCACGTACAGTTTTTTCACAATTCCAAAAAAATGGTTTAAAACATCATATAACTGAAATACATTTCATAATCCTGATAACGTATGATATTTCAATGATATAATCCAATATATATGGTTTCTTCCAATATGGTATCTGTGTATGTATCTGTGATTCCCAACCTTTTTGCCTCATGGACCCCCTTTCATAGTCAAAACATTTTCATAGACCCTAGGTGAAAGACTACATAAAAACATACTAGAAGAATTAAAATTTTAACTTCAATGTTTTGAATAGTAACTGGTGACGTAAAACTAAAATATAAGTAAAACATTTTGTAGAAGTATTTATTGAAATTAAAACTTTTGTTTACAAAAAAAATAATGACTTGGTTGAACTTGATGAGATGTTATGAGTGTATTTATGTCCGGTTCAATGCTTGTGAGTAGCAACCGTAAATCCCCTCGAGTACTAATTTCTAGTCGGTTTCTTTTTTGTGACATGGCTCATAACGGCACTGAATCCACGTTCTACCAAATAGGAAAAGCAATCAATAGCTTTTGTACAATTACCCATAATGCTGGGTATAAAATTGGGATCTATTTTTGTAACCAGAATTTCTCTATCCTTGTTTGAACATTGGTTTCAACTCCATATTTGTGGATAATTCAATAAGTTGTTCCTGTATTAGTATGTATTTATCAGCATTAGTGCTCTGAGTTTGACTACTTGCAAAAGGGTTCAACACCCAGTCGAGAATATTCAATATCTTAAAATCTTTGGTTAAGGTCAGAATGAAGCGCCGTTAAATGTTGACAATAAGCAAAAAAACTTCATCTCAGTTTTGCAATTTCAAAATATTTGGAAACTGAGAACATTCTCCTCTTCCCAAGTTTTGTTTGAATAGCAAAAGTTTTGCTACAAAGACAGATATAGCACTTTTACTTTTAATTAAATTTAATGTTTAACCTTGTAGTTTCAAATTAGTTTCGTTAAATCTGGCAAATAAATCAGTCATTTAAGCTATGTCATTTTTTGAGATAATTTAATTTTGTCGCAAATCATTGTCTTTATTCTCCAGGAATTCAAACACTGAGTCAAAGAGCTAATAGAAGCGATCCAAACATTCACTTTTAGATAATCAACGTGCTTCCGTGTTAAGTAGGAAATGATTAGTCATCATTGGAATACGAACTTATCTCCATTAATCTTTAAAAAATCAATAATTTGTGCCCCGACGACGGCGACTTTTCGTTCCGATATGAATGCTGATCATTTAAATCGATCTACTTCAATATTTGAGTATGTTACTCTGCCGCATTGTCGATATCTCTCGGAAACTTCATTATTGTATTTATCAAGGCAAGTCACAAAATTAAAGTTGAGCAAATAATCTCTCATTTAAGGCAGTCCTTTTGATTTTATTAACTGCTCTAATGAAATAATGTAGTGATTCATGCAAACATTCACTAAGATTTTTTGCGACCAAATGATGTCGCTGAATGACACAATATACCGATAATAAATTAGATATAGCTTGTTTTAAGTATTCCAGAAAGCATCCTACCATTGCCGGAGCACCATCAGTAGCAATGGAGATGATATTAGTCAATGTTATAGCTTTTACATCGAAAAATCTTTTTAATTCAGTAAATAGCGTTTTACATTTCGTATCAATTTCTAAACATTTAGCAAATAACAATTTTTGGGAAATTTTTTTTTACAAATCTAACATAAGCTAAAAGTAAAGCTTTGTTTCCTGGTAATGTTGACTCGTCAAGCTGGATAGAGAATTTCAAGTTTTTAAATAATCAAATAAAGAGTTTTCTACACTCTGAGCAATTTCGTCGATCCTTCCTCTTACAGTATTATTACTCAGTGGAATTCTTTTTATAATATCAAAAGTCACTTTAGGTCGTTTTGTTTTACATTTTTTTTCGAAGTTGCATCATATGATAGCAGAAAATTTCATAATAAAAATGGATTTTAAGATTTGGAACACTTAAAAAAATTCACACATCATAATAAAGCAGTGACACAACTTCGAAAAAATACAAAACGAAACGACGCAAAGCGAGGTATTGGTGTTATGGGTAAGACTTTATTCGTTTCATTTTCAACTGTAAAAACAACGTTTTCATATCGAATATTTCTTTCTTTCTCCAATCTAAAATGAGTTATTTCCCAGGCAAAATGTTGACGGATATTTATTGTATTTAGGACGACTCATTTAATCATATTTCTTTCATCGTTAAAATGCAAATCACAAAACATTTCTACAAAAAAGCTAATGTATACAGACAGATCTAATGAATTTGCAATTTCTTTCCTCAATCACTAAATTTCTATTTGGTTAATATGAACGACATGAAGAGTTATTTCTCACTAAATTAACAAGAATCTCCAGCTGGGATACAGTTGTTGTTGCCCATAATCAATGTAATCCCTCACAACTGTAGCAGTTTATTTAAAAATTAAAAATAATAATAAGAAGAAAAAAAATCATGCATCTAAATTATAAAACATGGATAAAGTATGAGTGTTTGTCATTGTATTTTAAGAACAAAAACAATTCTTATACTTGTTTTGGTAGAACTCCATCGACTAATCTGATTTAAGAAGACTTTTCCTTATAAAAAAAATACGTATTCTCAAATATTCTTCTATTTTTCTGTGGGTCTTAATGGAGACAATTGACAAAGTCAGATATATGGACCGTATTGCAAGTATATACAGCTATCCATTCTTGTACAGAGAGAAGTGGGTAAAAAATACTAAAATATTTTCTCTCATATTTCTAATAACAAAAATTATAAATACATATATATTTTATACAAATATTTAACACAGTTTAACAATTTCTTCTTTTCTTTCTATTGAAGATAGAAGAGCTAATTCTGTAATATTGTATCGAATTCATTCCAAGTTGTGCATAGAATAGTTGTATTTTATTATTTTATTTAATAAAATTTGGTAATTTGTTTTATTTATCTCTAGATTGATTCTTTTAATTTATAATTTTATATTTTATTTATATTTTTATTTATATTTTATTCAACATTTATTTATTTATAAGTTTGATCATTAATGTCTTAATGTAAGGAAATTAATATGAAAAAATAATAATAAACAAATGTTAAATTAAAACTTTTTCCAAACATAAAAACATTTCGGCAATCAATGTCTGGACAATGGTTTATTGATTTCTTTTCAATTTGCGATAAATGCTAAATTAATTTGCAATTTCACTTTTTAAAAGATCCGAAAATCTCAAATAATTATAAAAAAAATTTTATCATTTATGTTAGAAGAAGCGATGCACCGGAGGGCAAAATTCGTCTCCGACAGGAGCCGGAGCCGGACCGTAGAATTAGTGGCCGGATTGCCGGAGACCGGAGATTGGAGCCGAAGAGAGACTTTGAAGCAATACTTTGATATTTTCTATGATTGTTTTTTAATTTATTTGTTTTTAAGTCCTTCATTTTAAATCAGATTATCCACCAACTGACATTCTAGTACAAAGTATTTTTTATGCATCTCCAATTATTATTGAAGATGAAATTATCTTGAATAAATGCGTCTAAAGCAGTATTTAATACTGCTAAATTTGATCAATCAAGAGTGTGTAACTACACATCTATATTTGCGATTGATAGCTTGACTTTTCTGTCCACCTTTACAATCCATTTTCAACCACATTCCGTTTACTACACAAACTCATACGAGAAAGATTAAAATAAGACATATTCGTGTATTGAATGTTACGTGTGTGTGTCGGAATGTAAGAGAGGGTTGTGAATTACATGCATCGAATTTATGTGGCTGGATGAGTGAAATTACTGTTAATAGAGTTCTACAATATTCTTTTGCACATTGGCTAGAATTTGTGCAAGATTATTCTAGAATATTTTCTGCTCTGATAATTCTACACTATAAAAGCTATTTCAGTATTTTTTGCCATGGATCTGCAACTTTTTCAAGTTGTGGAAAATCCAGGTTTTTGACTTGTAATATCTGTTACATCTCCTCAATGCAAGCCTCCCTCTCGAAGGTATGTCTTAGAAAATGAAATCGAAACTCTTTACAAAGAAATGGAAGCAAATATTTCGGTATATTTAAAAGACGTAGAGAAAGTTTTTTTTACAGTGGATATGGGGACTGCCCAGTATTCAACATAAGCATATATAAGCCTTACTGATCAATCAAGAGTGTGTACCTACACATCTCAATTTGAATATAAACATGCGTTTCTGCATTGTCAACCTTATGAATCACATACTGCAAATAAAATAGGAAATACCTTTACTGGTTTGCTAACCAGGTGGAATTTGGTGGATAAAGTCTACAATTTCGTCACATGATAATGGCTCCAATATTGTTAAAGCCATTGAAGATCTGCAGTTTCCAAACGTTTCTTGTCTCGTCAACACGCTACAATAGCTTATACGAGATGGCTCACAAGGTATACGGTAACGGAGTACACGACAAAGTTTCAGCAAGAGTCCTCTTGTATGTAACTTTCAAAAATTAAAGTGTTAAAAACTAAGGGACCTACTCTTATCGAAATATGAAGAAAAGGCAAAAATTGATTTAAATAAAACCCATTTTTAACATTCAAACATAATAATTAATTTAAAAATGCTCCAAAAATCAATATTTCATTAAAACAAAAGACATCAGTCAATCAGAAAACGAATTATCATTAACTGGTCAATCACAGAAAGAGTTAAAAAACCACTATGTTGCGGTATTTTATTTCGATTTTTTTTGTTTTAAATTGTGATTTTGGCAATCAAATTTTATTTTAAAATTTTATTTCATTTAAATCATATGCAGATTAATGTCAGCTTTTGTTTGTGTAGTGAACACAGTTTTAGAATTAAAATTGTTTTAATAAAATTTTGAAGATGGATTGGTTATGAGATTGGAATGTCATGAAGTTGGAACCATTATTTTGAGAGAGAGAGAGAAATGGATTTTGTGAATTTGGTTGCTAAGGATAATTCATTTGTGTATAGTCTAAATTTGTGTTGAATTCAATCCGTATTGTAAATTCATTTAATCAGGATAAAATTGGTTGTAAACAGTTGACATCAACGGTATCACGGTCATCGGATTACCATATCTTGCAGCATTCATTAAATTATTTTGAGCCCCACAGCCACATTTTCATGTATTGGAACAAAAATAAAAAATTATCGTAAAAAAAGAGTGTGAGGAATATTTTAACTTGTTTGAATGTGTAAATGTATTGATGCTGTATGTTGATTTAAGTATGTTGAATTTAGAATGGTGATTCTTCCACTCAGATGGAAATTGGTATTTTTATTTCAATTTAAAGTGATTGACTATTTGAACATAATTAACATAATCATTTGATAAGTTCATATCTTTAATTTCACAATTAAAATTAAATTTAATAATTTTTAGTAAAATTTAAATTAAATGCATTTTTAATAATTTGATGACATTTTTATTATTTTGGGTTTTATTGAGAAATTGTAAAAATTATTATTTTTTAATTAATATTTTTAGAGGTTAAATATTTTAAAAAATAACTTAGAAAAATTGTTCGAATAATCATGATTAAAAACAGAAATAAGAAAACCAATTAGACGGATGACAAACGATGAAAGACTTTCCGAGAGTCATAATTGTAGTGTATCACCTTCTTTTTTTGGCAAGTAGAGTTTTTTTTATGATTTTTTTACTTATTTTTTGTGATTGTGTAAAGCTTTCTATTTTTTTTGTTACATGTGACATTTTGTTTTATTTTATACAATGTGTATTATTTTTTTTCATTTATTTTTTTTACTACTTTTGTTTGTCTTCACGCAAATAATTCCATATATTTGGAACATTGCCAATGACAATAATTATTTAGAAATTAAACGATCGATAAAATCGATCAGAATTATTAATTCTAAGTTGGAAATAATTATAAGATTAATGCGATCGACAATTTAAAGCCAGTTGGCAAAGAAAAACAATTTCGGATCGCTAAATAAACTCCCAGCTCGCGATTTTCGGTGATCAGTAATTTTTAATTGCGTGACCACACTCTGAGCTCGGGAACATTCCAGAATCTCGAATCTATTCGCTCGGTATTAGCACAGAACCAAACAAGGAAGATCCATACGAAAAAAGAATTAATTCTTGCCCGAAGACGAGAGGAAGTATCCCCCCACTATTACATTCAACTCAACGTTCTCTACATATCTTGACTGAATACGTCTACGACTGACCAAAGATCCTTTTTTGAAATTGAACTTTAAAAGTAATTAACATTATTTTTTTCTTGAATCAAACTTATTGATACTTGTCCTTTTTTTTGTGATCCCATCTCCTTGTGATTTGTTGATTAACTTGCTTTCACTTCCGCCTGTTAATTATTGTATATAATTTTAATATTTATAGTTGATATATCTTTCTTATTTGTTTGTATTAAATTACGAGATTGCGTAGACGAGCTAGTGACGATCGTTGACTCATTAGCTCGTTTCCGTAATAATAATGACTCTAAATGTGATTGTAATAAAAATTCAAACAGGACTTGTTTAAATGTTCTTAATAAAGAACAATGAAGTTCTTGTTAAATTCTATTCTCCATCGACTTATATTCCGATATTAGCATGTTGGTATCAAGATTTCGATATTTCCTTTGTAATTCTTGAAGTGATTTTCAGAATGATCACGTATTACATGCAGGCGCATCCTCACGAAGTAATCAATACATAGGTCAATACCAAAGGGTCATTAATTTTTATTTGTATGAGATCGGAGAATTCCAATTTGCATAACCCTATAAAAAGTCATTTGGCTCTAAAAATTATCGAATTGTGTAAACGTGATACGAAATCTCTTGCGATTATTGGTGGAACATGTTACATAATTAGTTTTATGTCTAAAACCTATGCAAATATTCATTTGGATACAATAAACTTCTGGACAAACTGTATGCACACAAAGCAAATTTTAAAAAAGTGTAGCTCAAAAAATCAAAAATTTTGTTGAGCAGTTTGATGATGTTATATTTTACTTTAACCCGTTCACGACGGCTCGTCGTACTGACACCATGGCTATTGTAACGGATGCCGTGTATAACAAATCAGGCACATATGAAAATAGATACTTAGATGAAGCTATCTGATCATATACATCGCGCTACACACGGCAGGATTTTTCCAAAAGCTTTTTTACGAACCCCTATCGACCCTCCCAGAGGATCGAACACTTCCCAAAGTAATCACAAAACACATTAAATTTCAGTTATGAAATCGTTTACAAAGAATTAATTATTTATTAATTTCTTTATATTATTTTTAATAAGTTTTATTTAAAAAAATAATATAATTTTTCAATAAAATTAAAATATAAATTCGACACGGTTTATTTAAATGAAATCAACAATTGATTGTTTAAATCGATTATATTACTTTTCCTGTTCAAGTAAAATTAAATTTATGTAAAATAAAATAAATTAAAACAATTATTTTAAAATTTGAAAAAAGTAGAATTTTTTTTATTTAGAACACTAATTGGATTTTCAATACATTTATTTGTATCACAACCTGTTTTGCCACAAGGACGATTCTCCACAAAACCTTTTTAGCTAGTCGTCATTCTTGATTGATCAATTGTTAATTCTACTTCTTAATGTTTTATTATTCAAACAAATTTAAATTACAATTTAATTTACAATTCGATGACAAAATATTTTATAATTTAAATTACAAATTAAATTATTTAAAAAAAAATATTTAAATAAATTATCTATGATATATTAATTTAATTTTAAAGTTGGTTATTTAAATTTTTAAATTAATTAAATAATCCGACGTTTTAAAATATTTAAAATATCAATCTTCCATCTGGGTGGGAGAAACACAATCCTAAAACATCATACAATAAGCACAATTCAAAAATATTCCTCACAGTTTTAATAATTAAAATTTTTTTTAATTAATAATCACAACATTTACGATTTTAATTTTATATTTATTTGATCAGTGACAATAAAATATAAAAAAAATCAAAAAAATTTTTAAATAACAAAAATGCTTTTTTCTTCCAATTGATTAATAAAATTATCTTTTTAGTTTTTAATTAAAAATTTAAGAATGTTTTAATTTTTAAATTAAATTATTCGAATAATAATTTTTTTTCATAATTTTATCGAAAAAAATTGATTTTATAAATTTTTTTTAATTAAAAAAATTGAAGAAATAATAACATTTTAATTAGAAAATTTTCTGCATCCATGTCTTTTTTTCTTACATCTCCATGTATTTACATCCATAATTTATTTTACTTTAACCAAATGTATAAAATTGGAGAGAGAAAATATTATTTGTAGGATATTTCCTCTTTAAATTTTGCATACCAAAGAGTTGACATCTACTCACAGGGCTAGCGTTCATATATTGTAAAATATCTTGTAATTCTATCAAATTATAATTTAAAACTGTTTTGTTTAAATGAAAATTTTGATTTAAACATTTCTTATTAAAACAATAAATTATGTAGAAATAATTCTGTAAGGTTTATCAAAAGACATTACACACACACACACACATATATATATATATATATATATATATTATTAAATTATATTTTTTAGAATATTAATGGATATTAATGGCAAATTTTTTTATTTATTTTAATTAAAAATGTTAAAAATTGAGATGGATTAATTAACCCTACAATGCGCCGTGATTMATATTTGAATCAACCATATTTTACCTCAATATCTTTTAATCATGTGATATTCTTTGAGTGTTTACATACTGTGAACCAAAAACATTGTCTATGGAATGATAACTGCCCATAAAGTCATAGATGCAATATTTTTTGTCAATAAAAATGACAGTTCAGTTTGTAATACTGGCATATTTTTTTATGATAATTAAAAAAATTGCGCATTGTAGGGTTAAGATGTTGTAGTTCTTTATCATTATAATGATCCACAGAATTGCCGCTCATAATGTAAATCAAACCCCTCCTGTAAAACAGAAAACTCATCCCTTGAAACATCAGAGAATATATTTTTACAATGTAATCAATGACCAAAGAACACAAACTATCAAATAAAATTTATTAGATCAAATATTGATAGGGGTTTGATGACCAATTAAAATTGAAATCCTCACCCATTTATATTAAGGCAATATAATTTAATATTATATAATATGCCTTAGGGTCACTTCATGCAATTGAATCTGACCTTACAATTGCATATTCCGATGATATCATGATATATGAAATGCTCGGAATTCGAACTCTAGCGATGCTATGAGATGTGACATAATCTGAGTTCAATATTATTGAATGTGGTGAGGAATGACATCATCACATCATCGATTGACAAATTCGCAGATAAACTAGAGACATCAAATAAAACCAAACATTCAGTCACATTTATGTCTCTTATCTAAAATGAAATATTTGAACATAAATTTATCTCTGATCTAAAATTCATTAGAAATCAACATACTCTATAGTGAATCAAGAACCCTTGCAACTTTGTACTGTACGGTCTAATTACATGATTTTATTTAATCTTTTAATTGGTTATTTGAATTGAATTGAGTAAAAGTGTGCGAATTGTTGCTTAATCAGAATTTGAAATCAAATATGTTGTTGCCACTTCCAATTTGTCGATTATGAAAACGAAATCATTTCAGATCAAACCATAAAGTAGTCGACCGTGATAGACATTACTTACAACAATTAGATTACTCAAATAAATACTCTACACTGGTTTCAAGAAGACTTCCTGATTCACTTTCAAGCCGACTAGCTAAGATTACTTAAAAATCTTGATTTAAAGTCATATTCATATAACTGTTTCTTTTAAAGAAGAAAATTGGGGATCATATAACGTTCTTCAAAAGTGTAAAGGAGGTATATTTTATCTTGCGCTAGATATTTCTTGGAGAAAAGAATGAATAATTGATTAAAAAACTCATTATTTAAATATAAAAAAGATTTTCAAAATGAATCCTTTATAATTTATAATTACGTTGATCGATTAAAACAATTTCAGGAGTTTATATAATCATATTACGGATCCTTTATATATTTATAAATTGAGATATGAATTTAAATATAAATATGTTGATATTAATTTAATTATACTAACATCACTGAAAATCATTTTTTCACTAAAGTTTTCAAATTAAAGTTTTATTTGTCTATTGGAAAATAAATATTATGGGTATTTTTATCATTTAAAATTTTTTTAAAGGTCGGATATTTTGAATCATTAGAAAAAAATCTATCAAATGAGATCTGATGTTGAAATTCCATATAATATATATTAGGTGCTTTGTGATGATTTTAGACCCATCTGTTTTTTTCTAAAAATGCTCATATTTTTGTGTTCCCTAATAATTTTCAAAATTAGACACTATTAACCATTGGACCTGTGAGGAATATTTTAAATTGTTTGAATGTGTGAATGTATTGATGTTGTATGTTGATTTAAGTATGTTGAATTTAGAATGGTGATTCTCCCACCCAGATGGAAATTGGTATTTTTTTAAATTTAAAGCCATTGACTATTCGAACACAATTAAAATAATCATTTGATAAGTTAATTTTAATTTTTTTTTAAGTTAGTTTTAATTTAACAATTAAAATCAAGTTTAATATTTTTAGTAAAATTAAATTTAAATGCATTTTTAATAATTTGATAACATTTTTATTATTTTGGGTTTTATTAAGAAATGGTAAAAATTATTATTTTTAATTAATATTTTCTTCGAAGTTAAATATTTTAAAAAATGACTTAGAAAAATT
>MQRK01151745.1:0-16442 GCA_001938485.1 Girardia tigrina | reverse complement strand
ATATGAATATAATTATTTGGATTAGTGGAGAAAGTAGCAAAAATACTACTTGAACACAGAAATGCTAAATTCTAATGCCCTTTGTTTTATTATTTGTTAAATTTGCTATACTAAAAAACATCAATAATTTATATCAACAAAAAATAATAAATTTAAAGGATGGGTAATATCATTATATTTTTTATTATTTTTTTATTTCTTGACACGTGAAACAGAGAATAATATCACCAAATTATTAATATTACTTTTTCAGAAAATGTTATTGAAATTTAATTAATATATTTTAAGGATTTTTTTTATAATTTCAGATTATTAATTAAACAACAAACATATTAGAAAGAAAGAAAATTTTCCTATACAAATAACTAATTTTCACTAACCATCTCTTTATTTACGTGAATATCTTTCGGAATTATATGACCATCCACTGCCTTTTTATCAAATTTTGGATGTCGTGTCTTTGGTAATTCTTTGGACACTCTATTAGATAGAGTTGGCTAGTGTAAAATAAGATAATATAATCATATCATAATGTATTATATTATAGAATACAATTAATACAATTAATTCTTATTAATTCTTATGATTATTTTTTATTCTTATTATGTATTAATTTTTAATACAATTAGAAAGCAAAATATTTATTCATTCATTCTTGAAATAATTTAATGAAAAATATAAATGATAATTTTATTTACATAAAATAATTTACGAATAAAAAAAATTACTTCATCCTCATTGAACCTAACTTTTGAATCGGATGTCGTCGAGGCTACACGGAGATTAATGGAATCATTATCGGCGCCACTGCTGGATAAAACTTGAGAATTCCTGTCCCCACTTACATATTCATTGGTATAGTTTTGTGAGTCAACAATATTAGGGTTATTAAGATCTGGATTTCTTTCCATTTGAAACAATTTTATCAATAAAAGAAATTTTTACCGTCAATTCCTGATTGTGGCAACAAGTAACAAGTCAGATATTCCTCATTTGTCACTTCATCCTTATCTTTTTGAAGTTTTACCATGGATTGAGATTGATTTTCGGATAACCAAAGAGCTTTTAATGGACAATGAGCAATTGATAACGGTAACCTATCCAATCTAAAAATTTTACATAGATAAAATATATTTTCACTAAACTAATTTAATTATGTAAAACAGTACCGAATTATAATAGAGGCAACAAAAAATGTTTGTTTTTTATGCCTAAGAATATGAATTGGATTTCGAAGAATGATAATATTTATATAATTAGAATCAATTATATTCTTTTTGATTTCTTAAAAAGGATTGAAGGTTAAATAAAATCATATAAAAGATAAATGGCAAGTCGAGTAAAGAAATTTCATAATTCTAAAGCTGTATAGTGGGAAGAATGGGATATTCGACCAATTTTCTTTTGTAATGTGCCTGATGCAATAGGACGAGGGGAAATAAAATCATGACTAAACATTTTATTTTAAGCCTACAAGGAATTATAACTTAATGTACAATTTATAATGATATATCTCATTCACTGGTTTGGTTGATAAGAAAAGAAGTATATTGCCAATATGCAATTCTTTGTCCTACCAATACATAATACAGTGTACATACACTGTATTTAATGATCACGATTTGTCTATATGTATTTGACAATCTATTTTATCATAAAAAATATATATTAATGCATATATTGTGTGCTAATGATGAGTCAAATTTATCTTTGTCAACAACTTTTACTTAAATCAGTGAGTTCGTTTATCCATCTCTAATCTAACAGACCAAATTACTCATTCCATCTTCATATACGCATGAGCACGAAAAGTATTATATTGATTAAAAAGGTGTCTAAGGTACTAATGGTATTTGAAACTGATTATTGACATGGAAAATAATTATGAAAAACAAAATCGAAAATGAGTAAGTGTGCAAAGGTTTAGGAAAATTGATTGAGTAAAAGGCCTTCAAAAATAGGTTTCTAAATTTTAATGGATATATATAGAGAGAGAGGAAGCTAATATAAAGAATGGAAAATATAGTTACATAAAACGGTAATATTTTATATTTTCATCGTTACTTGGATTCCATTATTAAATAACCATTAAAATAAATTAACACTAAAAACAATGCATAAAGTGAAATTCTCGAAAATTAATATTAAAAGTTTTTAAATAATTATATTCTCTTGTAAAATGGCTTAATATTTATAGTGACGGCCAAAATTAGAAGCACTGGAATATCTAAGGGAATCTTGTTTAGAGATGACCACAAGAGAGACAATAAATTACATTTGACTTAATTTTATTCGATTATAAAACAAAATGAACTTTGGCGTATTTTTGTACGGTACAAATGATATAAATAAACTTTAAAAATATTTTTATTATCAACGGAAAACAGCTAAAAGAGGTAATTATATAATGGACTTGACTTAAACCAATCAGTGGATATGTATAGATTCAAAATTCAATCCGTCTGACCTATTATCCATAGGACTAGAAACATTAGACCTAAGAATTTGGAACAGATGGTTATTAAGAACTCCAACTTCCACACTTATTTGTATCACAGTTTGGGAAAGTTTTCAGTAAAACGTTCCTAATACGACGTCTAGCCGTCAGTGCCAGTGTCATTACATGTGTGTATGTATGTGTACAGATTTGGCTATTTTTGCCATCATTGTGTGAAATGCATAGGTGTCACAGCAAGTCATTTTTTTCTGAAGTAGAACACAATGCTTGGGAAGCACTTATCTGATGACCTTGTTCGTGTCATTTATAGAAAGCATCGTCGAGTGCCTCATTCTATGGGATTTGATGAAGGGTTACATTCGTAAGCATAGCAATGTGACTAACTTACACACCCTCCGCCAATCTATCATAAAAGGCTTACGACCATGTTGTCACACCTGAAATGTACACCCATCTCTATTCATCTATGCCAACACGGATACATAAAGTGCTTTCTCACAGAGGTGTTTGTTAAATTTCTTTAATATAATGATTTCATAGATTATTAAGTCTTTTTGGCAATTATTGCTGGCTGTTCCTTCTTTATGCACTATACTATATAATCGTAGGGAAATGATAAGTCTACTTCAAGAAATTAATTTAAAATCTTTGAGTTTGGAATAATAATTATGATTTTTCTGTTAATAAACAATTTTTTCTGTTGTTGGAGTGGGACACTCTTTTCCCAATGATTCTCCATAAATACCACTGGAAAACCTTTTTCCTGTCGAAAAACAAAGATGAGATGAGTATTTTAGTGTAGTAGGAACTACCTAGTAGAGATCAATAACATTTATTTGATTAAAGGGATTAAATGACATTAAAAAATTATTTGGAAAAAATGATACAATACAAAGCTTTTTAACTTGATTTATTATTGACAATTTCATTTTTATAATTTGAAAACGGCATATAAAAGATCCAGAAAAGACCCAAGTGTACAAATGTTGTAAAGTAAACATTTGAACTTATTAAATTAAAAATTTTAAAGATTAACATTTCAGTAATATTGTGATAGCTGTTTTCAAAGTTGACATCATTTCATTTGACATGGGGAGTTTTTACTAATATAAGGTCCTGTCATAAACTTTTTAAAAACTGTTAAAGATGTTTATTTATATTTTTATTTGTATTTAAGTACGTTTTAATAACAAAGGAAAAATACTTACTGGTTAATGGACACATCAAGAACGTGCAGCTTCTTCATGTTACCAATCTCATCTGGCAATCGCCGGATATGATTATCTCGGAATGACATTATAGACAGTTCATTACATCGAGATAACTAAAGGATTGTAAAATCAAATATAAAATAATAACAATAATAAAAGAAAATAATAATTAAAAACAATTTTTCATGATAATTAATAAATAATGATTCTAAAAATTGAATGATCAGATAATTAGAAAAAAAATAAAAATTATGAAGTGTTAGTTAATTTTCTTTTTGCTGACAAATTTTAATGATTAAAATTAAAAAAATAATTTTATTTTTTTTATATTTTAAATTATATAACTTTTGAAAATAATACATTGACGCTATTATTAATTTTTAATATTGTAGAATAAAATGTGTTATTAAATTTTAAAAATGAATATTATTTAGGAATAAATTTTAATTGATTTAAAATTAAAAGGGTTTTAATATTTTGTGATAAAATATTTCTTAAATTTTAAAAATAAATATGATTTGATAATGAATAAGATTAAATAAAATCGAATCAAATATTATGTTTAAGTTTTAAAAATTTAATCAGAATTTGAAAGTTAAGATAAATGTCGACTAATTGATTATTAAAAGGAAGTAAAAATTTGTTTGTAATAAAAATAAATAAATTTGTGCTAGTAAAAATTTTGATCGTTATGAATTTTAATTCGAATATCGAAAATATAAACGTAGCTAAGAATTTGTAGTGCTAATTTTCATAACTTTCCCGTGGAGCGACAGTTATTGTTGCTCGTTAATACGAAATATTATTAAGAAATGTATTTTGGAAAACATAGATACGTTGAAATTTGGAAATTATTCAAGATATGTTGATAAACTTGAAACTCTATTCCTATAATCACCAGAGAGTTAAAAAGAGAGGCGTAAACGACAGAATAGATGTATTAATATATTTTCACTTTAAAAAAATTAAAATATTAAATGTTTTATTTATTTAAATCAGAAGAAATTTCAAAGGAAAATATCAGAGTTAAACTATTTTATTAAAAAATATGAAGACAAAATTAATGTTCAATCAGATCATAAGTGTTATTTCAGTTATTGAAAAGACTGAACGCTTATTCAATCGTGCATCTGATCCAAAAAATCAAATCAAAACCATCGATAAAGCCAATTCATTTATTACAGGCTCCAAGACAAGTTCAAAATGATTAAAAATCGGTTTTTATTTTGAAACATAAGTAGATGTTTATTATAATTTTATATTATAGCAAACTAATTTTTAATATGTGTATATTTATATTCTTTTTGTTTCAAAATAATGTTTGATTTTGAGTATTTCAAGATGTATCCATTAGCGTTGGAAGGTCAAACGTATTTATTTTTCGGTATACAATCTTTTCAATACAAAAAAAGAAAATATTTTAGCAGAAAAAATTTCACATTTTAACAAAACATTCTATTTTCTTTTACACGAGCAATAATTCATATAGATGGTCTCCAAAAATCGTGGAAAGCTCAAAGCTCACTACATTTGTTCTACTGACATAGAAAGAACAGCTAAATCATCTACCTCAACTTTCACATCCAGATGTCAGTGATTTTTTATTTTTCATTAATAATAATAAAATTCTAATAATTTAAGGTATATAATAAATAATATCAACTTCAGACGGAATAGCATTGAGATTATTTCGATCAGCATTCAAGTGAACCAGTTTTGATAATTTGCCAAGACTGCCGGGCAGTTTCTAGATAATAAAAAATTAAGAAAAAAATTTTAAAATAAAAATCGAAAAAATAAAATAGCGGTCAATGATAAAATTCCAGACAAGCTGTTAAGAGAATAGAAAATAAAAATAAAAGTTTAAATACAGCACAATGAATGAATCACGTTAAAGCGTAGATATAATAGACTATTTATGCATAAATTAGACAAATATTATCAGTACATATTTAAAGTTACGTAGTTTCAAGTTAACACAATTATGATTATTAATTATGTAAAGATAATAAATAAGAACTCACTGTTAAAAGATTTTCCGTTAAGTATAATTCTTGCAATTTCGAACAACTGAAAATTTTAAAATTATATTTGATTTAAATCCTTTTAATAATATAAATTTTATATATATTCAAGGTAATTTTTATAGAATTCTAAAATGTTCTTGGATTATACATATCATATACTTTTAATTAAACAATCACGATTAATAATTATGTTGCGTAAGTTTTAATGATTTTTCTATAAATACATATTCAGTTTTTTGAAATGTCGCTAACATTCACAGAAGCATTTTTCATTTGATCTTTAAAAAATAAATGAAAAATATTCTTTAATAACTGAAATCGGATAAACCATAATCTCAAGTAAACTTCTTCGTTATTCTCCAGAGAGAGTCTCTCCAAATTGCCCTTCAACGGACACCACTCTGTACGCATTGTTATTGAATGATTGTCGTTAGTTGGATTTATTTATTATTTTCATAAATCAACTATGTTGTTAACATTGCTAATAAATAAAATTGATTTTCTTTAGGCTAAAAATGTAGTTTATTTTTATAAAAAATATCTATGATTATTTTCATTTTTTTGCGAAATTAGTAAAAAAATTCCATTTTAATTGCAGGTAAAAGTATTTTAACTATTTTTTTGTGAAAGTAATCAATATTAATTTTTTTATTGTTTCTTATTGGAAGATTCAAATTAATGAATCAACTAATTATAAACATTTGTATATTTACCTCGAACTCTTTTTAATTTTCACTGATTGATTTGTTTGGTCACAAATTAAAATTAATTTTTTGATATTTGAAATTTGTAAAAAATAAATTGATTCAAACAAAAAATCAAATTATTCGCTCAGATACAGTCATTGATAACGGAACGTCTTCTAACTGAGAATTGAATGATGAAATTGATCATTTGAATAGTATTAATCGCGGCTTAATAAACGAAAAATGTAAATTGCAATGGATTTATAACGATTGCGTCGCAAGATACGGGAAAAAGTTTAGTATATTTATTGCTAATCGAATTGGTTATATTCAGGAATTTACAAGAGGAAATCAATGGAGATACGTGCCATCAAAGGAAAATCCGGCCGATATTCTTTCTAGAGGGTGCCAAGTGACACAACTTTCAGAAATGCAAAAATGGTGGAAAGGCCCGAAATTCCTTCAACTTCAGGAAGAAAATTGACCAGAAAGACCAAAAGAGTTAAAAACGGAAGTGTGGTTAGAGAAAAAGGGTATTGTCCTGAACACAGTGCATATTGGTGAGAAAAAAGATTCCGAGAATTACGTGGCTAATAATCATCACTCGAATTGGAGAAAATTGGTCTTGAAAATAATATCCAAGACACATATGATAGACAGAGTTAAGGAAGCTGAAAATGATCCTAAAGAAAGTGAGTTTGAATTAGCAGAAAAAGAAATAATAAAGGAAGATCAACATGACTGCTTTAAATCGCAGATACAATTAATTAAGGCAGGAAAAACACTTAAAGCAAAGGATTCAATATTAATGCAAATCCTATGATTGCAGAAGACAACATTGATTGAGAGGCAACATCAGAATAGTGAAATCTGAGTACCTTCCTTGGAATTTACGATATCCGATAATACTGTCTAATAAAAGTCCAATAACGAAATTGATAGTGGAACATGTTCATCAAGAATATCTTCCCTGTGCTGGCGTTAATCAACAGTATTGTAAATTATCAGAAAGATTTTGGTTCCCAAAAATGCGGAAATTTGTGAAAGGATATCAAAAGTTTTGCAAGATCTGTTCGAGAAGATCAGCCAAAGGAATGACTCAGATAATGGGTTATATACCGGAATTTCGCCTTCGAGAGCCGTTAAGGCCATTTGATAAAATCGGAATCGATTATGTAGGTCCAATATACACTAAACAAGGACGAGGAAGAGTGAAAGAAAAAAGATATATCTGTTTGATAACTTGTCTCCAAAGTAGGGGAATTCATATTGAATTGGCTAAAGGGCTAGGTATTGATGATCTTATAAGAGCCTTAAAAAGATTTATTGCCAGAAGAGGGAGACCTTCGATGATAATTTCGGATAACGGAAGAAACTTCCGAGGAATAAATGACGAAATTGTAGAGATTAAACAAGATACTTAGAAGGCCTTAAATGTATTAAATGATGGAGAAATTAGATGGATCTTTAATCCTCCGAGGGCACCTCATTTTGGAGGAATTTTTGAGTCTATGGTGAAAACAATCAAAAACGCGCTATACAGCATACTCGGTACGGCTGAAGTTACTGATGAGGAATTGGAAACAATCTTAATAGAAATAGAGAGGATCGTAAATTCTAGACCGTTGACGAGATCCATGGAAGATCCTAGAGACAATCCGATACTTACGCCAAATCATTTTATCATTGCAAGTTATCAAGGAGAATGTAATTCTATGATGTCAGGATCAGAAAAAGGAAATGTAAACTCCAGGTGGAAGCACGTTCAGAATCTAACTATTCAATTTTGGAACAGATGGAAAATGGAATTAATCATCGAATGGAGGAACAGAAGTAAATAGTTAAAAGAAAACCGAGATCTGAAAGAGGGAGATTTGGTATGGTTTTTAGAATCGGGTGATAATAATAAAAGATGGCATGTGGGAGTAGTAAAGAAGATGATTCTGAGACCTGATAACAGATGTAGAGTGGTAGATATCGAAATCGATGGGATACTGAAAAGACGAGCAATTCAGCAAATATGTAAAATTGTAAAATTGATCATCAGAACAAGAATGTTCCTGAAAAAGAATTTAACAAATGAGAAGAAAAGATTTCCAGAATAGAAGGTCAACAGAGTCAGGACAATTATGATAATTCATTGCTTCATGCGGGGGAGAAATGGAAGATTCAAATTAATGAATCAATTAATTATAAACATTTGTGTGTATAATTACTTTTGTTTATTTACCTGTTTTCTTTACCTTTTATTTACCTTTGTTTTCTTTAATTTTCACTGATTGATTTTTGTCACAAATTAAAATTAGTTTTTATGATTAAATATTTGAAATTTGTAAAAAAAATAAATTGATTAAATTGCAGTTTGTTTAACTGCATCAATTGTAATATTTTGTAATTGGAAATAAAAATAAAATTTTTAAAAGGTGAATTTTGTTTTGGGTTTTGCATTGAATTCGAAATCTAAAATTTGAAAACAAAATTTTAAAATGGCTAACTACTTATGACTAACACCAGGGTGACGCCTTTTCATGTCTAAAAAAGTAATAGGACAGTAAAATGTAAAAGTTAATTGTGTGGTAAATCATAAAACACAGTACTCTAAATGATCATTTATTGGCGAGAATCATATATAACACAAAATTAAAAATAGACATTTGAATTTCTTTCTGTGATAACCTTTAATTTTGCCAAAAATCTTCAATCAGTAATTTTAGCAACATACAAAGTGAAACTCTTAAAACCTCACGTAGAAATGCCGATGTCTGTAATTAGAGATAGGACTGGTTGCTACCTTTGGACACTATTGACCTTCTGTACAACTAATTTGTAAAAATGTATAAAAAATTTATAGGATTAAAACAAAACTGAAATATATCTATTTTAAATCAGAAACATTATTTATTTATTTTAATATTTATTTTAAAAGTACATCGTCAATAATTTCTATTTTTGTACAGAATTGAAAAGATAAAATAAAGCACTAAAGATTAATCAAAAAAATTTATAAGGTATGTTTGTACAAAGAGAGATTGTTTGAGGCATGTTTGAATAATTATACATAATATATAATATATAATTATATAATAATTATATATCTCATTTTATTTCTATAAACAATTCTAAATTGACGAGTAAACGCTGACAGATGTTCGTCTTATGAACGAAACACGGATATTAAAGGTTATACTATATTTCTTCATTGGATAACAAATATTTATATAAATATTCATAGTTTAATTATCAGACCTCGTTATTGAAATATCTTATACCTTTTCTTTAAAATAATGTAACTTTAATTGAAAAATAATAGAAAGCTAAGAATAATTATAAAGTAAATAGAGAATAATTTTAAATTTTTAAAACGTTTCCTTGGCAACAAAAAACTTATTAATAATAAACTGAAAAAAAGTGATCTTTCCTTAAAGATATGTAATAAGAAACGGAGTCCAACTTAAGTTCCTGATTAAATATATGAATACATCTTTTTTTAATATATTTAATTGAAATATTTATTCTTAAAGTTGCAGTGATAAAATCATATTCGGAAAAGCAACTTATAAACTTTCTACTGTCGAAATATTCATTGAAATGGATAATAAAACAAATTATTATCTAAATCATAAAAGTTCAGAAATTTCCCTTCTGTTTATTTAAATTTATCCCTATTCACAACATCGGTAACCCTGCATTAAAGAACTATAATTTTACGTAAAAAAATAATAAAAAAATCTTGTTTATTAGAGCTTAGAAATATAAATAAAATTATTTTTTATCATAAATAACAGTTAAATCTTTTTTAAAAATATACAATAAGTAACATAATAACAGGACAAATAATTAAATCATACTTGCCAATGTGATGTGTTAATGTTAAAAGTTTATTTTGATCGACTTTTAAGACGGTAAGTTCTTTGAGATTTCCTAAAATAAAAAAAAATAGTTATTTTTCATTACCATATCAATTAGTTGTTGCATTAATTTATGGTAATTGGTGATTTTTAACAAACAAAATAAATGATTCACAAGTAAGTGTACACGAGTTATAATAATCAAATTTCATAATTAATTGGAATTTTTCTTTACTAAAAATATCATTAATAAAAACAAATCAAAATAACTTTATTTTTTGTAAAATTTTCATAAGTAGATTATAAAATTATACAATATATAATCATTAAAAACAATTGTCAAATGATTTAAGCTAATTATTATATTATTTATATATTCAAGATATTTAATTTCTCTTGTTAATTTTTAACAATAGAAATAGTTAGAAAATGTCAAGTTTACGTTTTTTTCTAAAACCGGTTATACAATGTAACGTGAGTTAAACATCTATTATTCAGATTTGTCCTCTTGAGACTGAACCTTCGAAAGCTTAGGTTAACACTGGTAAAAAGGAAGAGAATGGCGACTAGTACATATTATTTAATTGAAGACATATAAGTAAAATTATATTTACGGTCAACAAACGATTCATATGATTCAGGCCTTTTAAAATTTATTGATTTGATGACTTCAAATAGTGAATAAAATATGAATAAAATAAAATAGTGAATAAAAACTTTATATATGAATATATTTAAATACAATTGACAATAATCGTTATTCCTCATTTTATGTTAGATAAAATATGATCAAATAATTATATTACGAGGGGTGTCCCAAAAGTTCACGGACTGAGATAATATGGCTTGGTCACGTGTGTGCGTGACTGTAACGCGTGGTTTGTGTACGATGACATGAGGGGGGAACCAAACAATTGTAATTGAGGTGAACTCTCATTGGCTGCCCGTCGGCATGTGTGTGACATACGAATGTATTAATTTGTCATTTTTCTCTCTTGTAGTTAGTATGGTAGAGGTAGTGAAATCTCAACGAGCAATCATCTATTTCCTCTGGAAGGAAGACACCCCCACTGCAGATATTGTGCACCGTTTACACCGCGTCTTTGGTGATGCCGCTATGGGAAGAACGGCTGTCTTTAAGTGGGTGCAACGATTCCAGTCAATCATTGGAGGATGATGAACGCAGTGGGCGACCAACAACGTCAGGATGTCAAGAAAATGTGAAAGTTATCGCGGAAGTCATTCTTGGTGACAGATGTCTCACTATCCGTGAGATAGCAGCTATTACAGGCGTTTCTAAAAGTCAGGTGCACCGCATTATGTCAGAGGAGCTGCATATGAGGAAACTGACTGCCAGGTGGGTGCCGCGCCTCTTCAACAACGACCAGAAGGCTAATCGAAAGTCTGCTTGTCAAGAACTGTTGCAACTGGTTCATGATCTAGGCGTTCTAGTCATGGATTGTGACAATGGACGAAACGTTACTCCCGTTTTATCTTCCTGAAACCAAGGAGCAGTCCCGTCAATGGTGCCGCCCTAGTGACAGACCACCTTTAAAGGCGAAGACCGTCCCTTCAGCCGGGAAGGTAATAGTTACAGTCTTTTGGGACTGTGATGGGATTATTTACATTGATTACCTGCCAAAGGGGGTCACCACCAACAGCGCATACTACACGAATCTGCTCAACAAAGATCTGTGCAAAGCTCTCAAGAACAAACAGCGGGGAAAGTTGTCATCCATCCCATTATTGCAACAGGACAACGCACGTCCCCATACAGCAACGATTGGGCTGGACACTTTTGCCTCACCCCCCATATTCACCGGACCTCGCGCCGAGTGATTATCACCTTTTCTCGGCATTGAAGAAACCCCTTCGAATTTGGATGAAATGAAAACAGCAGTCAGTGCGTGGATTGCGCACATACTGCCTATTTTCTTCCATAATGGTATTAGGAAGTTGACACAGAGATTGGGAAAAGTGTGTGAAACTGAATGGTGATTATATTGCAAAATTCGATAGCGATTCTGATGAGGATTGATCAATTTTGTTAACTGGAATAAACTTTTTGAATTTGTTGTTACTAATCAGTCCGCGAACTTTTGGGACGACCCTCGTAATTTTTAAATTTTTTACAGTTGTATATATATATATATATATAGCGATCATTGTCAAGTGTATTTTTTATATATATTCATAACCAATATGGTAAATTATGTTAAAAGGTTTGAAATTAAAGAAATTGATTGTAAAGTATTTGATAGAAAATAAGCGCACATCAAACGATTTATCTTGATGAGAAATTCGGATGAATAAAATTGAAACAATTAACATATTAACAAAATATTAATATATTATTATATTTGTACCCGTAATAAGTCAATATATTATGGTGTAGTTCATGATTAAAATTTTTGAAATTACTACAAACGTAGGCAGGTCCAAACGTTTCCGGCCTTGTTTAGAATGAAAAGTTAAAAATAAAAATGAACACTTTATTTTTTCTAAGTAATCTCATTGTACATCAATTGAACTTATTGAACCTTATTTGGTCCTTTCAACAAAATACTCTACTTTATTATCCAAATGAGCTTCAACAACAGCTCTATTCTCATCATCGTTGTTAGATTTTCTCCTTCTCAAGTCGCACTTCAGATTGAAGAGAATTGAAAATAGTCACTGGGAGTCAAGTCTGTACAGTAGGTAGGATAAGGAATTTCTTAAAACCCGTGTTCATTTACAGCAGTCTTGGTTACAACGACTACTTTGACTGTGACATTGGCATGGAATATACGAACATCATTTATCAACTTTCCTCGTCTTTCCATTTTGGAAGCACGGTGGGGAAGACGTGGATAGTATTCCATGGAACATATCATGGAATAGTAGATAAACATATCGTTTTGCAATATAATGATTATATAATTTATTACTGTTGATGTATTTTCACATTTTGATTTATTTAAATAACATATTTGTTGCCTAACCTAAAGGAATTGGATCCGATGATGAGTATATTTTTTTCGAAACTCATTTTTGGATCAAATCATTATATTAATTTTTGATTTTTTTACAGTTGTGGAAAAAAGTTAATATATGTACAATTTTAAACAAATATTCCAGCTATGTATTATGTTCATTGTTTACAAGTAAATATATATATATATGAATATGCAAATATTTATCAATTGGTATAAATTAATTGACTTTTAAACGTTAATAAATCTGTAAATAAATAAATAATCCGGGTTATCTAATATGAATTATGTTAGTTATAGACAGGGAGATGACCCAAACAAAGGTTATACATCAAATTATACATCATTAGCAAAGTCAACAACAGAATAATTCAGTAACAAAGAATTGTAAAGAATTACATACAAATATTAAAAAAGATTAAATATTTAGTATGAAAATATTTCGTTTTGTACTTATTTAAGATTGAAATTTTTAACATAATTATTGTCTGTACATTTTAGAATTCGAAATCAAAAAGAAAAGATTCTGTTAATACAAACTGTAAATAGGAAGACGTTAAATAATTCATAGTCTTCCTAATCAACCTCTATTATTTAATTAGGATAATTAACTCATCATTTTTTATGTTATACTGAAAAAGCTCACTTCAATAATATTCGCTTTAGCGTATTATACAAGGATCAAGTGAAAATTATTTGATAATTATGTTTCATTAATTAAAGACAATAATAATTTAAATACTGAAAAGATCAGTGATTAAAATCTTCCAAAATTCTGATATATCTAAAATAATAACGTAATTATTATTATTAAAGAAAAAAACAATGATGAAAAACTGATAAAAGCTGAAAATAATTGATTGTTACTATATAAAGAAATATATGAAGAAAGCAATGATAAAATTATGAATTAAAAATAATATTTAGATTAAATAATATTCTGATCGTTTATTCATATGATGAAAAAATACAGAATTATTTTTTCAAAAAAATAAGAAAATAGAAAAATAATTTTTATCAAAAAAATAATAAATGCAGAAAAAAATCTCAGTTGTAATTAAAACCACATTTTTCATACATAACAAAATCCACTGACTTAGTTTAATTATTTCTCTTTCTTTTCAAATATAAATTATAAAATGTAAGTGGAACAATAAACAATTTCTTCAACAATAAATCATAATTAATTAATGATTCAAGAAATGTTTTCTTCAAACTTTTTCTTTCAACAATTTTCTCTCTGAATACTCGCAGCTATTTAGAATTATTCGAAGTGAGAGAAAAAATTCAAATAAATTCTCAACAGGAAATTTTTCATTAAAGAAAACTTTGAGAGGATTAAATGTTGAAAAAGAAATTATTTGATTTGAATATAAATCGGTAGAATTGAAAAAAAATCAGCACAATTTGGAAAAATCATGTAACTCATTTTTTATCATTTTTATAATCAAAAATGTTTTCGAAAAGAATTTAATTATATCTATTTGGTTTGGACTATACAAAATTGTATACAAATATAAATCATGTTTCAATTACGATAAAAATAGAGAAATAATAAAAAAATAATAAGAAAATGAAAATAAAAAACAATTAATTACTTTATACAGGGTTTCCACTTTTAAATGTGAATTTTTTCATTTTGAAGTGTGAAAACTTTATAAATAAATTTACTACTAATATATTGAAAATAATTTAATAAATATAGGCTTGTTTCACGGGCTGATGGAAACAATTTCATCTTTGTAGATGAAGTTGGCTTCAATATAAGCATGCGCTGCCGATATGGAAGAAGTGAGCGTAGTAATGCAGCAATTCAGCGCGTTCAAAATATCAGAAGTAGAAATATTTCCGTTTGTTGTGGACTGCTTAAGACCAGTGTGCTGTATTATAAAAGGCAAAATCGTGCTTTTAATACGTGCTTTTAAACCTTTCTAGAATTTATTGATGATACCGTAGCTAAACTGGCCGAAATGGATATGAGTAATATGATGTTTATTATGGACAATGTCGCATTCCATAAGTCCCACCTTGTTGCAGAAAAAATAACAGCTTCCAGGCATACAATTCATTTTTTTCCACCCTACTCCCCATTTTTGAATCCTATCGAGAACATGTTTTCTGAGGTAAAGCAGTGTGTTAGAGTGGCCCGCCCTCATAATGAAGAGCAGTTATTCACCAGTTTCGACTCCTCTTTTAATGCAGTTGTATCAAATAGCTGTGAAAATTACTATCGGCACATGCTATCTTTTATTCCGAAATGCTTGAACAGAGAAATAATTGATGATGAAAATTATAATTAAATCATTACATGAAAGTGTTTTTTATTTAACAATTTTTTTATATGTTTTTATATAACTAATAATTAACTAATAATAACTAATTAATTAATTAACTTTTTCATCTTTTTAATTTTCACACTTCAAAGTGGAAATATTGACATTTCAAAATGAAAAAATTCACATTTAAAAGTGGAAACCCTGCAATAAGTTTAATATATATTTTATATACAGTCATCCCTCATTTATCCGGAATTTCGACATCCGGACGAAATTTAGGCTTTAAAATTGGATTTCTCATTTTAATTAACATAATAATCCGGAAATTCAACATCCGAATGAAATTTTAAGGTCTCAATTTAAAATTTTTGTATAAAAATTATCACTGATTTTGCAAAATTAAATATTGTTTAAATACTTTTATTAATTAAATACTTTTTAAACATTCAATATTTCTAATAAAAGTACTTTTTGAACGTTCAGTATTTCTAATAAAAGTAATGCATTTAAATTATACTAATTAATAGCTAATTAATAAAGTATTTAAGTAGATTTTTGCCATTCCCAAGCAAAGAGACAACGTCAAGCTATACCGCAGACTATCAAACAAAAAGTTTGCAAGATTAGAGAAAAAAAATAGCTCGCTAACAATTGCCGATATCATTAAAATAATATTAAATGAAGACAAATTAAAAATCGGGCGAGCGACAGTGAATGATATTTTACACGCAAAAGAAAAATGGCTTAATATGGATACGGATATTATTTCTGAGTCTACTCGTGAACAAACTGGTGTTCATAATGAATTTGAAGAAGTATTGTACATCTTGATAAATCAAATTAATAACAAGAATGTCGTAATAAATGAAGAAATGCTTAGAAAAAAAGCAATGGAGTTTGGACAACGCTTAAAAGTCGAATCATTCAAGTATTC
Organism: Girardia tigrina; assembly: GCA_001938485.1. Taxonomy (NCBI): domain Eukaryota; kingdom Metazoa; phylum Platyhelminthes; order Tricladida; family Dugesiidae; genus Girardia; species Girardia tigrina. Next base: position 27 of record MQRK01151745.1, on the reverse strand, counting down.
AAATGGTTGGATACAGCGTTTTAAAAA
>MQRK01151726.1:0-11562 GCA_001938485.1 Girardia tigrina | reverse complement strand
TTGATCTGATAAACATTCTGCAATAACATGAAATATTTCACATATTTTTTATTTTCGTAATATTTACCCCAGCATTGCAGATTGTTGAAAGTTTTAATTTAGTTTGATTCAAAAGAAATGTCGTTTTTTAACCGTCAACATTAAATGAACATAACTTTCTTTAGAATTAACTTTATTAGTAAAAAAAATCATTACACTGTTACCAACGGGTAACAAGTTTTTAAATTCCAGTTTCATAAAATTCTAGAGTTCTGGAGGCGATGAAGTCGTCCAAGGCTCCTTTAGTATCTCCTTGGTTTCTGAAGCATTTTTCACGAAGGAACTGGCTGAAATGTTTGAAAAGGTGATAGTCTGAAAGATGATAGTCTGAAAGGTGATAGTCTGTAAGAGAAAGGTCTGGTGAGTACGGTGAATGAAGCGAAGTTTCATATCCCAGTTCGTTTAACATCAGCATGGTCTTTCTTGCAACATGTAGACGAGAGATGTCATGCCGAAGAATTGGCCCCTTTCTTTTGAGTAATTCAGGCCGTTTTTTGTAGTTCTTGGTGCATATTGTTAATTTGCGGACAATACCTTTCCGCTGTAATTGTTTCGCCTTGTTTTAAGAAGCTTTAATGAATTAAACAGTGTGCAGACACCAAACAGTTACCATGACTTTTTTTCGTGTAATTTTGACTTCAGGAAAGGCTTTGGAGCCTCATTGAAATCCAACCACTGAGCTGAAAGTCGCCGGTTGTCGTATAGGATCAATTTTTCATAGCACGTTACAATTCGATCCAGAAACGGGTCACTTTGATTACGCAAAAGCAGAGAGGAACACACGTTAAAACGACGATTTTTTGATTTTCGTTTAATTCGTGCGGCACCCACTTGTCCAGATTTTTCACTTTCCCGATTTTCTTCAGATGGTGAACAACTGTTGATTGGTGAACGTTGAGTTCTTGAGCAACTTCCCGTGAATTTTTATGCGGGTCGGCATTGATTAACTTCTTCAAATGGTCGTCGTCATCTTGTGATGGTCGACTACCGTGTTCTTCATCTTCAAGGCTCTCGTTGCCACAACGAAACTTAGAAAACCAACGTTGTACTGTTCGTAAATTAGTGGTATGTTGTCCAAATACATTGTTAATATTCCGAGCCGTTTTTGTCGCTCTTCGACCTAGTTTGAAATCGTAGAAAAAATTGTTCTCATTTCCTTCTATTCTAACATTTCTAAAATAAAATAAATACAGCTTAAATTAACAACAATAATGTCATACTTGGTATCAAAATATAGAGTAAAGTTTAAGCTTTAAAGTAAATTCAAATATGAAATATTTATTAATGATTTTCTAAATATTTCCAACAATGAATATTAAATACATTAAAAACGACATTTCTTTTGCATCAACCTAATATCAAGATCAAAATTATTTTTAAAGCTCTTAGATTAAATACATTGTATCTAAAAGGAGGTAAGGTAGGAAAAAAGTGACATGAATGCATGGTTTTTGTATGAATTTTACAGTGATTATGATAATGACCTATTATATTTATTTTTTATAACTTACTGACTATTTTTATTAATAATTACAAAAACGTATTTTCTCTATTGCTCATTGTTAAGGTAAGAGTAGTCACATATATTTATATCTTAACCAATATTTATATTTTTATACATAAAAAATGTCTTAAATATTTTTAGGAAATTCTCCTGAAATACCGATATTAGATATTTCAATATTTGTTTAAATATACAAATCAAAATTGTGTGATTTCAAATAAATAAATTATTAATCTTATGTCGTGTTTTGCTTACACTTATGATAATTATATAAAATATCAAAATATATATATTTCCATAAAAATGCTTTTCTTTTGATAAATTTCCGAACATTGAAGAACAATTGTGTCTGACAACCATGGCCTGTCGAAGACATAAAAACAATAAAATGTCATTTCATTTTCTTACATAAATTAAAGAAATAGATAAATTAAAAAAAACTATTTTCATTTTCAGAATTAAAATTTTTAATATTTATATCCTATTTTTAAAAATAATTTTTAATAAAATAAATATTTTTCTTTTGATTAAATAATATTTAAAATAAGATATTAAATGCATTTTCAAGTGCTTTACTATTATATCATCAAAAATTATAAATTTATACAAATGAAAATAAATTTTTAAAAAATGGTACTAAGTACAATAAAAATAAGTTAAAATATTATTGGCAATAATGACAGGTTTTATTTAAATAAAGATTTTATTTATTTAAGTGGCCTAACATTTTCCACTTCGAATGTTAATTAATTTATTGTAGCACCTTATCAAAATCACAGAAATTCAGCTGGTAGTGTAAATCAATACCATTTTTTAGAATAAAAAACTCATCTTTTGAAACAAAAGACTTTCCATCCTTACAATACTACCAGTGGTCAAGAATCATACTCGATCGATTTATTTGTAAATGCTCACAAATTCAGGTTTTGCGATGATAATTGTCTCTCCAATATGAGCCTAATATCTTTATAAATGGTCTATCCAAACTAAACAACTTAGTAGCCAAAGATAAGCCTCCTACTGGGTCAGTGGCTTTCCGCCATTGAGTTATCGGCCTTCGGGTCCTGAATGAAAATCCATGGAATATTATTTCATGAAAATTTCATTTATTATCTTGTTGAATCGAGTTCGATATTTTTGGGTACCGCTTCAATTGGTCGTAAATTTATGATTTTATTTTCAAAATTGCTATAATTAATTTATTTTTCAATAATGTTAAACTAGCGTTCACAAAACCCTATAAATATCTATTTGGTAGAATTGAAATAAAAATTTAATTGATTTAAATTTTCTTAATGATTATAATAATTAATTATACCTTACTATTTTTTTTACATTTCTATTAATTAATTTTAATTATTTCTAAATTTAAAAACAACAAATGTTTTCAATAATGAAAATTGAAAGTTTTTTTCGAGCAATAATAATCTATTTTCTTGAGTAAAATTTAGTCTTTTTTAGAAATAAAACTAATTTAGAGAGAAATTAACTTTTTAATCACTTAATGAATTAATTTTCATGTTTATATTTAAAAATAATAAGTTTCATCAAGAAAATATATAATTAATTACTTAATTAATAAACGTATTCGTTAATGAAATAAAATAAATCCACAAAAAGAAACAATCAGAATAAAACTCCATTTACTCGATTCCATTTATGAGACCCTCCATTACGGGGGCTTCCTTTATGGACTGAATAGATTACCATCAAACTTAAGTATTTTTTTCATTATTTTTAATAAATTTTGTGTTTCTATTTTCAGAGGTGCAATTAGGACATCACATGTTTTTATATTTTCAATAATAACTCACTTCGTTATGATGAGATTCAGGTTTTCTGTTGGCATTCTCAATTTTCAGCTGAATTATTGAAAATTAAAAAAAAAAATCATGTTTCGTTATTAGAAAATAAAAATTTTAAGAATTTTTATCAATTAACTTATGACAGTTTAGAAATGCATTTATTTTTATAAATGACTTAATTAAGGCATTTTTGAAAATTTTATCATAGGATATGTCTCAAAGTTTTCTCACAACATCATAAGCAATTAAAATAAAATTACAATTTTAATAAATTAAAATATAATTTCTAATAATCAAAATTTTAAGAACTTTGCCTATTTTTAATGTTAATTAATCGGTTGTAGTGTCTTAATAAATTCCCTGATCTGACCCTCTTAATGCGAACTGAAAACCAATTTTAGATGAGAAAACTCATTTGTTAAAATGGATCAGGTTCTACTTCGGATTTTTATTTCCATTACAAATGGAGCTTTATGGATCTCTATTAATAAGACAGTACAACTTGTAATTAATTATTGGGTTGTTCGGAAAGTCATTTCGGTTTTTTTGTATTAAAGTAAAAGACAAATTTTTTATGACATATAAATATTTTATTGAAATACATATTGAACATTGTGGTCCAATACCTTTTTCCATCTTCCTTGCAGTGACAAGATTCCACGTTCATAAAATATTTGTTCTTTGCTGCTAAAAAACCTTTCCAGGTGATTTTTAACATCTTCATTTGATCCAAAAGTGTTACCATCTAAATAATTTTGTAGAGACCGGAACAAATGATAATCAGAAGGTGCGAGGTCTGGAGAATATGGTTGGTGAGGCATGATGTTCATCCAAGCTGTAAATGCTTTTGGCGAGTTACCAAACTTGCATGAGGTCTGGCATTATCTTGGTGAAACACAACACCTTTTCTATTGATCACTTCTGGTCTTTTGTGTTTAAGGGATTCATTTAATTTGTTCAGCTGATGACAGTAGACGTCCGAATTGATCGTAGTTTTGTTCGGAAGAAACTCATAAAATACGATTCCTTTGAAATCCCACCGAAACAGATAGCATCACTTTTTTTTGATGAATGTCAACCTTCGAAGTGCTTTGAGCAGGTTGATCTTTTTTACTTCAAGATATCTTGCGTTTTACATTATTAATGACTACCAATTTCTCATCTCCAGTGACGATGCGCTTCAAAAATGGATCATTTTCTTGACGTCTGAGAAGCATATCGCAGATGTCTAAACGACAGCATAAATTTCGTTCAGTAAGATTATAAGGAATCCATGCGTCGAGTTTTGATGTAAAACATAGGTGCTTCAAATGATAATGGACGGTCGAATTAGATAAATGTAATGTCTGCGCAATTTCGCGAGTTGTTATTCGCCTGTTTGAATCAATTAATGCATTTATTATGTCTTCGTCGGCCTCAACGGGCCTTCTTGATCGTGAAGAATCTTCAACATCAAAATTTCCGGTTCTAAATTTTTTAAATTTTTTAAATTTTAAGGCCCATTGAGGCCGACGAAGACATAATAAAGGCATTAATTGATTCAAACCGGCGAACGCCAATGTTAAAACTGGTTTAAAAAATTTAGATCCGGAAATTTTGATGTTGTCAACACATCTTCTCCATACACTTCGCATAATTTTCTTCTTGCTTGTACAGCCTTTTTACATTTTCGGAAGTAAAAAAGTAATACATGCCGTTAATGTTGATTCTTGCTTTCCATCTTTGATAGGTCAAAAATCAAATATAAATGTTTTTAATTATTCCAAAATTTTCAAAATCTAACCTTGATTACCAACTGCTAAAATAAATAATATAGTCAATGATTATTAATATAAAAAATACATTTAAAACAAGTATTAAAAAAACGCAATGACTTTCCGAACAACCCAAAATTATTCATAATCGGCAAATTAAAACCTTCTCAATACTTAAATCTTCGATTAAATTAAAATATGCATTATTAACCAATAATAGTCTAATTAAGTATTTTTTTTAATATTTTACCATTTTATGATATTTTGCCAATAAATTTGAATGAATTTATACTTGTCAACAATGATGCAAACATCAAGAAGCTCTATTATTATATTTTTAATTAATGTATTCATCAATAACTTTATAAAATATATAAACAACCACAACTCTTAAAAAATGTCTTCATTTATCGCTAGGACAATGAATTGCTCAAATGGTATTTGTTTCTAAAAAGTAGGCTGTAACCGATAAGCACTTTACTACACTTGAAAACTGTCCAATTTCGCCCTAAGCAACTTTTATTTTTTTTTCCAAAAATTAAATCAAAGCTTAAATGAGAGGGTATTTCATTTGTTGATGCTGTAAAGAATTGAAAGGTAGATTCACTGATATAAATGACAGAAATAGATTACGAAAAATCATCTGAATTTTATAAAAAGAAAAAATTATCAATTTCTAGAAGAAAATAGAAACTATCCGTAAAGACGAAACCAAAAGGTTTGAAATTTTATTTAGTGAAGTATTTGACATTCTTCAAAGAGCAGATTTTATCAGAAGTGTGTGAAATGAAAGTAAACTTATTTTTCATAATCTAATCACCCATTATTGTAATTCTGTACATAAATCTTCATTCCTGTTTAATAATTTTAATTATCATAATATATTTTTAATATTATAATATATATTATAATATATATTATAATTATAATATAGTTATAATAATAGATATTATAAAATATATTATAATATATTGTTTATATTCTCTCGATATTTTTTATATTCCCACTATTCTTTTTACTCAAAATTATTATGAAGTTTCTTAGTCGTGTTTACGCCATTTTCATTATCAGCAAGTTCCAAATTTATATTCAACACAAATTCTTTTTTCATTGAAAATGAAAGAAGATCTCGGAAAAGCAAGCCCCTGTAGGTGTTACAATTAAAATAGTTTCTAATTAATAAAATTTCTAATTATTTTTCAAATAAATCTAAAACAAAATTGGGTATGAAAGCAAATTTAGTTTACCAATATAAATATCACAAATGTCAATCCTTGTACATTGGACTGAAAAATCGTCACCTCAGTACTATAATTGCAGAACATACCCAATGAAGTAGAAAAAGCTGAATTTTGGATAACATAGTGAAATGTAATGGAACTCATACGAGGGTATATGATAATCATTTTCGAGGTTTAATTAGTAACTTTGATCACAATTATGAAAGGACAATTACTGAAGCACTATAATTAAAGTTTTATAAACTTAGTTTAAAAGTGCTAAGTGATTCATCCAATCACATTAGAATATTTTGACGTAACACATTGTGACGTAATGACCCTTTTACTATATAAACAATAACTTCTTACTTAAATTGTTAACATTTTCAACTTCAAAATTGCGGTCTATTGAGAGAAGTTTTTTTAATCGAGAAAAACTTCTCTCAACAGAAGTGCTTGGGCATGGGACTTTCATTAAAAGCGCATATGTTTCAGGAAACATTTGTTGATTTGACTCTCCCCACTACGAAAAATAACATTTTTAGACAATCTCTTGATAATGTATTGCTATATTTCAGCTGGATCTTCTTCAAAATCGATATTTTTTAAATTCAAGCCACATTTGTGAACAGAAAAGTTTGTATTTTCGCTTTTGTTCAATAAATGAAAAATCCAATCGTATTCTCGAATGATTTGAGCTAATTGAAACGTCAAATTATTAACGGAAACGGCTTTTTTTGACATTTTGTACAATTTTTCCATCTTCTTGGAAATTATTAAATTTTTCACGAATTTCAGGCAAATGCCTTGAATTATATTGAACTACATTCATCCATGTATCCCACCTAGTAACAACAACATCTGGTGGCTTCTCAATATCCTTAAATTTATCTGAACGTTCACTGTTTTTCAAAAAAACCATTCCCATAGAGGATATCAAAATATCAACGTCTTCGAATTTCAAGCGAATTTTCATACAGCAGTTGTGTAATAGATGGGAGATGCATGTGATATGGACCATTTCTGAATGCATACTCTTCAAAAGTTTAGCAGCCAAACACATATAGGGAGCAACATCACTTAAAAAGGGTAAAAATTTTTCTTTTAACATCCTTAAATCTTAATTGATCATCAAGTGTTTGGGCCACGACAGAACTTTTCAAACTATCTTTTACATTCTCAAATGATAGTGTAAATTTTGGATGGATCATCCAACAATACAAGCTGTGTTACAAAAGATTTATCACCTCTGATTTCCGCTTCATCAGCATTCAGCATCACTTTTTTGTTGAAGACAGTTGCTTTTACTTTTTCCCTACTTTCGAAACTGAAATTGGCCACCTTGAAACGACAGGACAATTCTGAAGGGATTTGATGTTCAATTCAAGAAAAAAGTCTTGGATAGCATCAATTCGTAATTTAGCAAATGGAATATCTGCTTTCAGAAATGCTTTGACCAGTTTATCGGAAAAAGAATATTTGTCAACGACGATAAACTGCTGCTTCTGGCTGTCTTGAGAAATTTTATTCAAGTGTCTTAGCGATTTTCGATGCGCACTAACATTGATCTATTTTTCACTGTTGACTACTACATTGCACAAATTGCAGAAAGGATTCCCAGACGGAGAGGCAACGAATTCTATTGGATATTTCTTCACATATATGTCAATTTTTTCAAATTTTGATTTTGCTACTTTCGGCATTTTATGATTTCAATTAAAATAAACAAACAAATATATTTTTTAATTTTGTAAAATTCGTTTATTTCAAACGTATCATTAAAATAACGCAACAGTTATTTGAAATCGATTCTTTCCGAAATAACTTCTTTTGAGTGCGGATATCGAAATCCGCTCGATAAATTCCATTCAAAATTTCATCTAATTTTATCTTGAAATATTTTATCGAATTTTCCATCTCGAATACTTTCATCTTCGATTGGAACAAACGATCCGTTTCTCGATATAACAGAATATCAACAATATCGTGTTGACTCTCTAAACTGAGATCAACGAATTTCGAATTGGAAAATTTATTTTTATAAGGTTCAACTGTGTCCATTTGTTTGTCTGATTACAGAATATTGTAGAAACAGGATTCAAAATTATTTTTTTATATATAAACAAATTTACAATTCTGATTATTTAAACAACATCAATCAAAAACTATCGTCCATCATTTCCCTTAATTGTTTTTTTTCTATTTTAAAAATTAATTTTCTTTCCAAATCAAACAATATTTTTTCCATACAATTTTTTATACAAAATAAATTAAATAAAATTAAAAAACAAAGAAAAAAATATTACATATTGACTTATACAAAAAATCAGAATGAATAAAATTGTCAAAGATTGTCAATCAAGTTAGAATTTTTTTCTCAGGAAATAGAGAGAGATAGAGAGCGATAAAAATACCACACTTGAGTTTTCAAGTTGGTTGCTCTTTAGTATTTATTTGATCAAGTCTATATGACTAATATCTAGTTATATACACTTGATCAAATCAATAATAAAGAGCAACCGACTTGAAACCTCAAATGTGGTATTTTTAAAAGCACAAAATCTGATTACTCCATTAAATGTTTCAATACATAAAATCCTTAATCCGAAAAAAAACTTTTAAGAACTACTAAAATAAAAGATAAACCTTGAAGTCTCTAAACAGCAAACTCTAAATCCTTACACGTTATAGTTTTTTAAATGGCAATGACGTTTAGAAAATAGATAATAAAACATATATGAAAATTAAGTAAAAGTAATTATATAATATTATTAATTTAATTGATTTTACTTTTATTTTTTAAACTTCTATTACTGTTTTCAAATAAAATAACATTTATACGATGTTCAATAGTTATAGAAATGATTCACTTAGTCTCTTTCACTTGAGACTTCTTATTAGCACAATTTGCAATATTTTGTTCTAATGAGTGTCCATTGACATTAATATTTAAGTATATTTTCTCACATCAATTTCAATTTATATTACAAGATCCATTACCAAAACTAACTTTTAATTGCGGTAAAATAATATATTGTCTCAAGTACTAAATGATGATTGGATACTTTATTGTTCTACACAAATATATCAGAATACGTTCATCAGTTAATAAATATCATTCATAAACTTCAAGATAACCTATACTTTATCATGTAAAAGTGAAGTTACAAAAGATAAAATTCACTAAAGCTTTTGTCTTAAACTAAGTTACTTTTGAAAAACAATGTCCATTATCTTTTCATCGTCAGTTACATTAAACAAAAAAGTAATCGAAGACATTGAGGAAATATTTTCTGTAGATTTAGATTTCAATGATTAATATTTTTCAATGAAATATAAATAAAAAGTTTTTAACTTTACAGTTTTTGCAAAAATAAATTAAGAAAAGTTTCATTTAATAAAACAATATTGTATTCTTACAATAAAGAATGTATCTACAATATTCTTTTAACAAAATGGATATTTTTTTATTACATGGTTATTCAACTTTATATCAAGAATATTCTTTTTTATATCGAAATTATTAATTTTTATGTCAACATTATTCAACTTTATTTCGACATAAAAATTAAAAAATAAAATTATATGTTATAACTTATAACATGTTTAAGTCAGAGGTTTCTTAACGAAAAATAAAAGTCACTCAAAAAACGTTTTGTAAATTTCGTTTTAAGGTTTTAACGACTCTATAAATCGACTCAATAGATGCTTAAAATATAAATTGATTATAAGAATAACAAAGACATAATTTGTTTTGATAAAAAAACAATAATCTTTTATAAAAAATGGCTTTTTTGACGAGCTATTTCGATCCAGCGTCTCATATTTCGATAAAAATCCACGCATTCTACAGAAAAATTTTTGTTTTGTAAAACTTCATCAATCGCGTTTCCAATAGTTGTCACAGGGGAGTAAGATCTGATGGCATGAAATCTTGATTTTATCATAGAGAAATATTCTTTGATCGGATTCAGTTCTGGGCTGTATGGAACGAAAAATTTTACGAAAATTCTTTTTTCCACAAAGAAATTTATGAAATCGTTAGTTCTGTGAAAATGAGCATTACCCGTTATTAAAATTTTGTTTTTCCTGTAAAAATGATATAAATAATTCTGCATTTTTGTTTGTTGAAAGTCGTAACATATTAATCCTTCAACACCGATTGCACAAATTAGACTGTGGTTTATTTTACAATTCATGCATGCTTTTTGATCAATAGGAGAATATTCATAGTTGTGCTGGGTATGATTATTAAATCCAGACCCATCAAGAAATGAAATTGATATCAGGGATTCTTGATATTTCATAAATTGGTCTTGCAGTAATTTGAGCATTGATATTTCTTTCGGTTGGTATAAGTGACAATCGTTTCCTTGTTAACCTAATTTTCTTCTGTTTTCTAGAAACTGTTGCTTCAGAAACATTTTTATTACATGTTTCATGCTCCCGTAATATCATTTCATTTTGAATTATTGCCTTATTTTGAGTCACTGCATTAAAGCTTGTTTGTTCGATTTGGTTATTAACCGAATTTCTGGCTCGGAAAGTACTTTTTCTTTTTACACCGGCTTCTATAAATACAACACCATTCTGGTTTTCCGTAATTATTTTCATGACGGTTTGTGATGTATCTGCAGAGTTTCAGCTATTTATTTCACTTTTTTACCGATTTGTGACATATTTATCACAATATCATATATTTCTCATTTTACTGTTTTTCTTTGTTTTCTTTCCATTTTTAAGGATAAAAAATGTTAATATAAAAATGAATAATGTCGATATAAAGTTGAATAACCCTGTAATCCATGAAAATCTCTAAAATGTTTAAAAAATCTTCTATTCATCTGATAAATGAAAAAAAATTTCATATAATATTTGTTTAAATTAATTTTTAAAAATTTTTTTTAATCTTGTAAATGAAATGTTTATGGGTTGTATTTAATTTTCTGATTAACTTTTTATTTATAATCAATCAGAATCCGGCAATTTTTCTGAAATTTTATTTTATGGCTCATATCATCTTGTGGATTGACAGAAAATGATCTGCATCAGCACATACGAATTTTACACAAATAGTTTTTATTGACCCTGATTTTCCGATTATTCAAACGAAATAAACTCTTTACAGGGTTTGTCAGCACATTTCAGAATGACATCATCACATTTAAGATTTTTGTAAATCAATTTAAGAATTTTGTATTTCCATTTAAGAAATTCGTCAATTCATTTATGACTTTGTG